>JBBPBX010036887.1:2364-31230 GCA_038048925.1 Garcialebias charrua | reverse complement strand
TGTACAGTATTGTGCAAAAGTCCTCAGCAAATCCTTTCTTTAGTTTATTTGTTGCTTGAACTATTAAAACTTGATTACCTTTATGTTTTTTCTTTGAACATTGACAATATCATCTGTTTAAAATCCAGTCCTTGTATCTGACGAGGATGATGTAATTTAAAAAAATCTGTGATAACTAGGCAAATACTGTAGGATAAAAAGAGAGTAGGTATCAGCCTTTAAAACTACCTACTGTATATAACTGACAGAGTCAAGAGTTCTTTGGAAATCACCTTGGTGTTTAGAAACTATTTTATGTCTGTAAAGCTATTACATTTACGGTAGCTTTTTTTTTTAATTAACAAAAAAGTTTCTCTTCAACAGATAACTTCAAATGAACGGAACAACATAAAAAAACTATATTTTTTATTGGAATTGGTAATATTTATGTGACATTAATGTTTTCATTTTTTTTGTATGTCCTTTACAGAGGGAAAAATAATGCTGCTGAAGTTTTAAAATATGAAAACCAAAAATATTTTTTTAATGTGCAAACAATTTGGTTGAGACTTTCGCTGCTGTTCATAAAATGTATTTCTGTTTAGTAAAATTATGTGCTTGCATTTGTGACTGAAAATATGAAGTGTCTGTAAAAAGACATAGACAAAATATTATGCAACAAAGTATACTATGGAAACCACGTTTAATTGAAACGTAGATAATGAGTCTTAGTGTGCAATGCCACACTTTTTGTTTTCACAATACATACAATACATCCCTTCATTTGGAGCACGAGTCTTCATACTAGAGATGGGAAATAGGGGTGTAACGGTACGCTAAAATCACATTTCGGTTCGGTTCAACTACAAGGAGGGCTCGGTTCGGTTTATTTTCGGTTTATTTTCGGTACAAAAAAAATAAAAATAAAGACTTACAAAATGTTTATTTTGAAAATATGCCAAAAATATGTTTGTATTGTATTGTAGTAATAAATAAAAGTGACCCATTTGGATGATATTTTAAATAAACAGCACTCTACAATAAATAAACTATATTAACAATAATAAAAATCTTAATAAATACAATAACAGTCAGAACAATAAGCAGCAACAGACTGTTTACAATCTAACTAATCAAGTTTTTGTCCAGTAGCAGCAGTGTGGCTGTATTTGTCCTCATTACTGTACTCACAACTTCTTGGACCTGCTCCTCCAAGTGGGACAGGTGCTGGAACAGTTCAGAGTTCAGTTCAGTTCAGTCATCACACACTTCTTAGCTGCAGGTGATCTCTGGTGGATGTCTGTCCCTGAAGTGGACAAAGAGAGCAGCTACCTCTGTCCCAGACTTGTAATAAAACAAAGAGATTAAAAAAATAAGTTTATGTTTATTAAATTTGTTCATTTTTTTTACAAAAGAAACAATACAAGACAATCCCATAAATGATAATGTACAAAATATAAAAAAATGAAAGGTAGCAGAAAGAAGAATAAATCTTATTATATCTGCCCCTTTTTTCCAACAATCAGATTAAACAATAATAATCTTCAACCAACAGTACAAAATGACTAACTCTTTCTAATTTTCTAACTAATACAATACACATTACGCTATTTCATATATATTTTTTAACACATTCGTTTTGATCATTTTCTTAAATGTAAACATTGACTTGGCATTTTTAACTACATTCTCCAAGCCATTCCATAATCTAATTCCCTGGATTGAGGTAGAACGTCCCTTCAAACTAGTTCTGAATTGTGGTTTTACAAACATCTCTGTCCCCTTAAGATTATAACAACTTTGTCTTTTAACAAAATGCATTTGGATATTTAAAGGTAATGCATTATTTTGAGCCCTATACATAACTGATAAAATATTATAGTCTACCAAATCATGGAACTTCAATAACTTCAGTTGATAAAATAATGTACTTGATGGATGGGGAATGTAAGTTAATAAGATTATGATTTTAAACAAAAAAGATTATTTAGATAATAATAATAAAATAACAATTACCTCTTCTTGAACGGTTGAAGCTCTCACTCATCTCATCAGGGCTTTAATTAGCTCCAAGGCTTGTTGACAATACAGTTTTTTCATAAAGAGCTGAACTTTTTGAGTGATGGATGTCTCGTAGCGGTAGCGAGGATCAGTAACTTTAAAGCCTGCGCATATAACAACATTCAGACTTAGATTCAGAACTCATACAGTTTGTGTTATTGCTCTGGACCGATCTAATTTACCTGAAGAAGTAGTTTAAATGCAGCTGCTGTGTTGTTAGCGCACTTTGTAACAGCTGCGGTGTCTTCGTTCACATTCCGATGACGTAGTTTCAAGCGCGTTCACGTGAGACGTGTTGTCTGCTGCAGAGTCGTCCACACACACAGCTTTTGAATGTGCGCTCGTCTTAACAAGAAAGCCATAACGTTCCCAAACAGGAGACCGGAGCGAGCAGCTAATGGCTAATAATGCTGCGCGTGCTACGCGATAATAGCTCAGTGCTGAAACGCGCCCAGGAAATTATGTTCCGCGGCGCATATATTAACGTTCAATGAGTGAAAAAAATAACCGAAACGATACGGAGGTGGACCGAACCAAACGTGTTGTACCGAAACGGTTCGGTACACCCACTACAACCGTTACATGCCTAACGGGAAAGGATTTCCAAACGTGGCACAATAAACTTCAAAAATCTTCACCAGCTGGCCCGCGTACCTGCTGCAGACAGCAAGGATCAAACTCTCCGGGTAGCCTTGCTGAATGCAAGGTCCCTAACCAATAAGACTTTTATTCTCAATGGCTTTTTTACCTCCAAAAAAATGGATTTTATGTTTATGACAGAAACTTGGCTTCATGTTGGTGAGTCGGCTCCATTTTCTGAACTTCTCCCTCCTCACTACGCTTTCTTTAGCTCTCCTTGGACCACGGGTAAAGGAGGGGGATTAGCTTCTGTTTTTAAATCCAGTTTTAAATGTCGGCAGATTCCCACTCATTTTTATCAGAGTTTTGAACTTCAGATGTTGGAGATAAACTTCTCTCCTCTTTTACTCTGTGCCACAATTTACCAGCCGCCTAAATACAGCAAGGATTTTATTAAAGATTTTACTGATTATATGACGGGACTTATGCTACGTTATGATCAAATTTTAATAACGGGCAATTTTAATTTGCAAGTGGACAGTGAGGCTGGACCTCGGGTCAAAGATTTTATGAACATTATTGACTCTTTTAATATCACGCGTGTCTACCAAATGATTGGGTCATGACAACAATACATCACGGGTTCAAGTTGCAGTTCTTAAAGAGACTGCCCCGTTTCTCAGGGGTGTTACAATCTAAGATCAACCCTGCATGCGCGCACGTGCTGGGAGAGGAAGTTTCAACGATGCTGAAAAAGGGAGTGATTAGTTTGGTCTCAGGACGCAAGCTACGCTCCAGACACTACAGCAAGTACTTCCTGGTGCCCAAAAAGGACCGTTCCTTGAGACCGATTCTGGATCTCAGGACTCTGTAATGGTTTCTAGGTAACCCAGTTTGTAATGAGACCCAGAACGACACAAGGCACGAGAGTACAAAAGAATAGTATTTATTATTTACAGTGGTTTAAAGTACAACGTGGTTCATCTGGAATCCCTGGAGGAGGAAGCAGAACGTCAGAAGGAGTAGGCCCAGGGGCTGTTGTGAATGTTGATTTTCAAATGTTTGTTTGTTCTTACAGATGATGAAGGGAGATGGGTTCCATGAACATCCAATGACTCCAATTGATTCCAGAGGGCAAAGAAGGCAGGCAAGTGGCTGGAGGGCACGGCACGAGGAACAAGATCCAATATCAGATGTGATGACTGTAGGCACATAAGAACAAGGTAAGTGGGCAGCACGGTGGCACAACTGGTAGAGCTGCTGCCTCTCAGCGAGAAGGTTGCCGGTTCAAATCCCGGTCCGGGGGCCTTTCTGGGTGGAGTTTGCATGTTCTCCCCGTGCATGCGTGGGTTTCCTCCGGGTACTCCGGTTTCCTCCCACAGACCATGTTAGGCTGATTGGTGACTCTAAATTGACCCTAGGTGTGAGTGTGAGAGTGGATGGTTGTTTGGTGTGAGTGAGACAGGTCCCTCTTGTAAATGAGTCCCCGTGACTCAACAAGGCTAGCCTGTATAAATAAAGGTTGAATGAATGAAAAAGTCTCTTTGCAATAAACACAAGACTGGCTAGAAGCATAAATACCATAAACAGGAATCAATGTTCCAGCGATGAGTAGTACTCGACTGCAACCTTAAATAGGACTGTAGCTCATCAGGTGGATGACCGTCAGCTGAGGGTGATTGGCGGCCATCTTGGAGCTGCAGAGAGTGCTACTCTTACAGTACCCCCCCTCAAGGGTCGCCTCCTGGCGACTGGAAGCGCTTCTCAGGGTGAGCCTTGAAGAACGAGGTGATCAAACTAGGGTCCAGGATGAAAGAGCGTGGAATCCAAGAACGCTCCTCAGGACCATAGCCCTCCCAATCCACCAGGTACTGAAAACCCCTCCCCCGGCGACGGACATCCAGAATGGCGCGCACCGTGTACGCCGGATGGTTGTCGATGAGACGGGCCGGAGGAGGCAGGTCGGCAGGCGGGCACAGAGGACTCACAGAAACAGGCTTGAGCTGAGAAACATGGAATGTCGGGTGAACCCTCATGGAGTCAGGAAGCCGGAGACGCACCGCAGATGGGTTGATGATCTTGACCACCGGAAATGGCCCGATGAAACGAGGGGCCAGTTTCCTGGGGGTGTCCTTCAGGGTGATGTTCCTGGTGGAAAGCCAAACCCTTTGACCCACCGTATAAGAAGGAGCCGAAGAACGATGACGGTCTGCAAACTTCTTGTTCTGGTCAGCCGTGCGGAGAAGCGCCGCCTTCGCCTGACGCCAAACGCGTCGACAGCGGCAAAAATGGTGCTGCACAGAAGGCACCGAGATGTCCGTCTCCTGGCTGGGGAAGAGAGGAGGTAAGTAACCCAGGGAAGCCTCGAAAGGTGACATACCAGTGGCCGCAGATCTGTGGGCGTTGTGGGCATACTCCACCCAAACCAGATGTTGACTCCAGGCAGACGGGTTACATTCCACAAGACATCTCAGAGTGGACTCGAGTTCTTGATTACAACGTTCTGCCTGGCCGTTAGATTGTGGGTGATAGCCCGAGGTGAGGCTGGTGGATGCCCCTAAGGAGGAACAAAAACAGCGCCAAACCTGGGAGATGAATTGGGGACCTCTGTCCGACACCACGTCAGAGGGGATGCCGTGGATACGGAAAACGTGTTGTACCAACAGTCGAGCCGTCTCCATGGCGGAAGGCAACTTCGGTAGAGGGATGAAATGGGCAGCTTTGGAAAACCTGTCAATCACTGTAAAAATGGCTGTGTTACCGTCTGATGGGGGTAGACCAGTGACAAAATCCACGGCAATGTGCGACCAAGGACGGCTGGGTGTGGGCAGAGGCAGAAGAAGGCCCGCCGGGGGCTGAGTCCCGGATTTGTTCCTGGCACAGGTGGAACAAGCTGCAACAAACTCTTTGACATCGTGCGACAACGTAGGCCACCAGAAATTGGTCCTTGTTAGAGAGAGCATACGGGCAACCCCAGGATGACATGAGAGCTTATTTGTGTGTACCCACTCGAGTACCTTTGACCTCATGGATGAGGGGACGAAGAGCGTCCCAGGAGGACCAGTGCCCGGATCCGGTTCCAACAGGTGAGCCTGTCGAACCTCCTTAGCGATGGGCCAGGTGAGGGTTCCCACGATACAGACCGGGGGAATGATGCTTTCAGCAGATTTGGGAGCGTCTGGAGGAGAAAACTGACGTGACAGTGCATCAGGCTTAATGTTTTTGGAACCCGGTCTGAAAGTCAAAGAATAATTAAAAGGATTGAAGAAAAGTGACCAGCGTGCCTGTCTAGGGTTCATTCGTTTAGCGTCTCGGAGGTACGTAAGATTCTTGTGGTCAGTCCAAATGAGAAAAGGTACCTCCGTTCCCTCAAGCCAATGACGCCACTCCTCTAATGCCAACTTCACCGTAAGCAGTTCTCTGTTGCCCACGTCGTAGTTCGTCTCGGCTTGCGACAGTCGACGTGAATAGAAGGCACAAGGGTGTACCTTGTCATCCGTGGGTGACCTCTGGGACAACACAGCGCCCACCCCAGTATCGGATGCATCCACCTCGAGGATGAACTGACGAGCCGGGTCTGGGTGGCAGAGGATGGGTGTGGAGGAGAAAAGAACTTTTAGCTTACCAAAAGCAGAGTTGGCTTCAGGAGTCCACCGAAATGCTCTGCTAGTGGAGGTGAGCTGAGAGAGGGGCGCTGCGATACGGCTGTAGTCCTTGATGAAGCGCCTGTAGAAATTAGCAAATCCTAGGAACCGTTGCAATTGTTTCCTGGTATCCGGAACCGGCCACTCCACCACTGCCTTAGTCTTTTCAGGGTCCGTCCTGTAGTGCCCTTTTCCAAAAATAAACCCCAAAAATGAGACAGAGGAGGCGTGAAAATCACATTTTTCACCTTTAACAAAGAGTTGGTTTTCATAAAGTCTCTGAAGTACCCTCTTGACTTGAGCAACATGTTCTTGCTCGTTCCTGGAGTAGATGAGGATGTCGTCCAAATAAACAAACACAAAATCTCCAATAAAATCCCGCAACACATTGTTAATCAGTGCTTGAAAGACTGCGGGAGCATTGGTGAGGCCAAAAGGCATAACTAAATACTCAAAATAAAATAAAAAATAAACACTGCAAAATATCACATCATACTGATGCTGATCTGTTTTCTTGTTGCTGTGTTCATCTGTGTTCATCTGTGTTCATCTGTGACCATCTGCTCATACAAACTCATGTTCGTGCTGCTGTTTATTTCAACTATATTAGGCTTAGTGTATTACTAGTTGATGTTTTTCTTAGTTAGTTCTAGATGTTATTACTGTTTTTCTCTTTCATTTGTTGTTGGATGTAACTGGGACCCCGTGTACATAATCTCGTTTTCATCACATGTACCACATGCGGTGCAAATGACAATAAAGACTCTCTGACTCTGACTCTGAAAATGTCCCAAGGGTGTTTTGAAGGATGTCTTCCACTCATCACCCTCTTTAATCCGAACCAGGTGATAAGCGTTACAAAGATCCAGTTTTGTGAATATGGTAGCGGGTTGTAATTGTTCTTGTACGGAGTTGATTAACGGTAGTGGATATTTGTTCTTTATGGTTATAAGGCTCAGACCTCGATAGTCAATGTAGGGACGTACTGTCTTGTCCTTCTTAGTGACAAAAAAGAACCCTGCCCCCAACGGGGACGTAGAAGGACGGATAATCCCAGAATCGAGGGATTCCTCAATGTAGGATCTCATGGAGTCACGTTCAGGACCTGACAAATTATAGAGACGGCTAACTGGTAAAGGAGCTCCCGGGAGAAGGTCAATGGGGCAGTCATACGGACGATGAGGTGGAAGAGAAAGAGCTTTACATTTACTGAATACCGGGGCCAGATCATGATATTCAGGAGGTATGCTAGAGAGATCTATATCTTCTGTACCTGGTGTGTTTATGGAAGGATTGGAGATGCCAGAGCGGAGACAGTGTTTTAAACATCTGTCACTCCATCTCTCAACCCTACCGAGTTCCCAATTGAAATGGGGATTGTGATCCCGTAACCAGGGGAAACCAAGAATTAACTGCGTGTTTGGGGAGTCAAATACAAAAAAACTAACCTCTTCATGATGATTTCCTGACGTTATTAAGTGTAGGTTAGTGGTTTTAAATCGAATCTGTGTTAGAGTCTCCCCAGTAACCCCAGCAATGGACACGGGGTCAATTTTAAGGACAGGAAGAGATAGGTCCCTGACCAAATCTTGGCTAATTAAATTTTGTTCTGCACCAGAATCAATAAGTGCAGAAACAGGGAATCGGTTCTGATTGTACTGAATAACTGTGGGTAATGTAAACCTATGAAGAGGAGTAAACAAGGAAGTACCCACCAGTATCTCCTGTTTTACTGGTGGGTATCTTCGTTTCCCCGCACAGGGCAAGTGGCAATAAAGTGCCCCTCTTCACCACAATACATGCAAAGATTCAAGTTTCTACGCCTTTGTCTCTCAACAGGATTTAAACGGGTACTCCCAATTTGCATGGGTTCAGATTCAGGTAAGTTAGATTGGGAGCCAGAAGATGGCACCAGAGCACTTCGTGGCTTGTATCTTTCGAATTTGCTGTTGCTGTGGTAACCCCCTGCAGATGACGTTGAATACCCGGAAGTAGAGACCCTCTGGGAGTTGTAGTCCCGTTCACGTCGTCGTTCCCGGAAACGTTCGTCAATTGAGATCGCTAGATTTATTAATGCGTCAAAATTAGGAGGCTCATCTCTTGCTGAGATCTGGTCTTTCACATAGTCGGATAAGGAGTTTAAAAAGGTACCTTGTAATGCCCTGTCGTTCCAGTCGGTTTGAGCCGCCAGGATACGGAACTCCAGGGCGTGTTCAGCGACAGGACGCCGGCCCTGACGTAACCCCAACATTCGCTTTTCCGCGTTGGGTTGCTGTAGCGGCCTGTCGAAAATCCTGCAAAACTCCTCTAAAAAACTCCTAAACGAGACAAAGTCCAAGTCGTGTTGATGAATGAACGAAGTCGCCCATTGGAGGGCGTTACCTTTCAGTTGGTGCATGAAGTAAGTAATCTTTTTTATGTCCGACGAGTAGAGTATGGGAGCTCCTCTGAAGGCGAGTTCGCACTGAAGGAGAAAACCCTCACATTGAGCTGGGTCTCCTGAAAAGAGTTCAGACGGTTTTACTACCAGTTGTTGTGAAAGCAGAGTATAATTTACTGAGCTGATGTTAGATGATCTTGAAGCTTGTGGAGACGCAGAGGCTGTGGGAGGAGAAGGAGTGAGTCTCTGATTAATAGCATGAACCATACCTCCAAGTTCCTGTAGATTGGACTGTGTTTTGAGCTGTTGGCTTAGTACTTGTTTCATCATTTCTTCCAATTGATTCATTCGCCCCGTTTCAGAGGAACTAGCTTGTTCGCTCCTGGTCTCGTTCTGGGTTTTGTTTGGCTGGAGCATTCTGTAATGGTTTCTAGGTAACCCAGTTTGTAACGAGACCCAGAATGACACAAGGCACGAGTGTACAAAAGAACAGTATTTATTATTTACAGTGGTTTAAAAAGTACAACGTGGTTCATCTGGAATCCCTGGAGGAGGAAGCAGAACGTCAGAAGGAGTAGGCCCAGGGGCTGTTGTGAATGTTGATTTTCAAATGTTTGTTTGTTCTTACAGATGATGAAGGGAGATGGGTTCCATGAACATCCAATAACTCCAATTGATTCCAGAGGGCAAAGAAGGCAGGCAAGTGGCTGGAGGGCACGGCACGAGGAACAGGATCCAAAATCAGATGCGATGACTGTAGGCACATAAGAACAAGGTAAGTCTCTTTGCAATAAACACAAGACTGGCTAGAAGCATAAATACCATAAACAGGAATCAATGCTCCAGCGATGAGTAGTACTCGACTGCAGCCTTAAATAGGACTGTAGCTCATCAGGTGGATGACCATCAGCTGAGGGTGATTGGCGGCCATCTTGGAGCTGCAGAGAGTGCTACTCTTACAGACTCTCAATAAAAGAATTAAAACTTTCAAGTTAAGGATGCTTACACTGCGGCAAGTTCTCCAGTCTGTGAGACCAGGAGACTACGCATGTACAGTGGATTTGAAAGATGCCTATTTCCATATAGGCATGTGGAGGAGACACAGAAATTTCCTCCGTTTTGCATTCGAAGGAAACGCTTATGAATTCAAAGCCTTACCCTTCGGTTTAAAGACTGCTCCGCGTACATTTACTAATGTATTTTATGTAAACAAAACATTTCATTTATTTCATTTACTAATGTATTATTTTCCAATTACTTCCGGTTCCGGCGAGCTGATGGACGTGAGCTCCCTCTGGCTCTCTGTAGTCTTTTTACCATCAAACTGACCCGTTTTTCGAATTGGACTAAAGTTGGTCCATCATCATACTGAATTCGGTGTTCAGTTGACACAGAGAGCCGCACGGGATCGTCCAAAAAGATTATTCTCAGTCCAGGACCCGCCGTTGCAACCTACCGGTCTGTTTCTGAGCGCACAGCCGACCAGGTGAGCCTTCGAGCTGGGGAACTACTGCTCCACGAAGCCTCTGTGTTTTTTCCCCTTCTCCTCCTCCCTCCCTTTCTGGACCTCAGCTGAGTTTCTCATCTGGAACAGAGCTGTGGTTTAACTATCTGTTTCAAGCAAGAACCGCACGGAAGGAATTTTGCTGCTTTTTTTCCGCTACCTTTGTCTGAATTGACATTGTGCGTGGGGGGAGGTGTACCTGGCCGAAGTGGGGGACTTTGTTTACATTAAAGCCGTTCTCAGCCTCTGAGGGAGCCGTTACCCAAAAGAGAAGGACTTTTCACTCCGTGGGAACGCGGTGGGAACTGCGTGCGCTGTGCTCAGCTGGAGGGATGCGCGGCTGCTTTGAAGTGCAGCTGATCTGATTGGAGCAGCAACTGAACCGGATCTCAGCCTCGTGGTTTTTAAACGGAGGTGGTCTCACGTGGTGCAGAGCACAGAATCATCGAGCAGCAGCTGGACCAGACCAGTGACGCGCTATGCTCAGCTGGAGGGACGCGCGGCTGCTTTGAAGTGCAGCTGATCTGATTGGAGCTGTTCACGCTGATCACGCTGTTGCTCCCTGCTGACCTGAAACAGGCTGGGATCATGTCTTCTGGCAGCGCAATCTATTTGTTGCAAATTATCCGTTTCTACCTGTTGATTCTGGGTCCAACGGATCATGGCCGCATTAATTCATCTTCACAGGGGGGCTGGTGCCCTCCTCAGCCCAATACAAAATACAGTTGGGACAAATAAGCTACAGTTGGTCCTCCACAACGGATTTGTTTGTCCATTTAATTTGATGACTCATGCTCTGAAACTTTTCTGCATCATTCATATTACTGTCCTTATTTTCAGTTCTCAGACTACCTGGAATCACTGAATCTTATCAACACATCTGGATCTACCCATCACTGCGACTTTCATTGTTGTCATTAATGTTTCACATGGTTCAATTATGAGGGCAAAATGTCACACTGTTAACTCCTGTAATTACACATCACTGACAAAGAAGTCAAGTAAATGTCTGATATTAATGTTGTTATTGATCTCAGGGATTCAGCCAAACCCAGGGCCAATCACTAACTACTGTACACCTAATGAGTTTAAAAATATTTCAGGTCTCCGTTTTCTGCATGTAAACGCTCGTAGCCTTCTAAAAAAACTTGATGAATTGAAAATCCTAATCACTTCTTCTGGGGCAGATGTGATCGTTATCTCTGAAACTTGGCTCAACAATTCTGTTTTGAAAAATGACCTGGCAATCAATGAATTTAAGATCTATCGTTGTGATCGTAATAAAAAGGGAGGTGGAGTCGCTATTTACATCAGAGACTCTTTGGCTGCCAGGATTGCGTCTAAAAAAACAATCGCAAACCAGTTTGAGGCTTTAGCTGTGAACATCAGTTTGAAAGGAGGTCAGCCCTTAACTGTTGTAGGTTGTTATCGTCCCCCCTCCGCAACACCTGAAGCTCTATCCTCCCTGACTGAATTCATAGGAAATTTAAAACACAATGAGATTGTTATGGCAGGAGATTTCAACATTGATTGGAATAAGTCGACCCCCCTCTGTGATAAATTCAAGGAATGTTGCCTATCTCTCAATCTAACACAACTTATCGATTCTCCCACCAGACCAAACATAAAATGTCCCGAAAAATCTTCTACCTTAGATCTGTTTTTCACAAATGCACCTCACAAATTTCCTGGTATAGGTGTATTTGCTAACGTTTTGAGTGATCATTCCGTAATAGCAGCTCTTAGATCTACTAAACTTCCACCTGCTAAGCCCAGAATAATTCAAAAAAGGGATTTGAAACGTTTCAGTGAACAGTCATTCCTTTGGGATCTATCCCACTTTGATTGGCAACGTATCCTACAAATCAATGACGTGAACACCGCTTGGAACTATTTTCATGATAGTTTCATTTACTTTGTAAACAAACACGCACCTTTCCGGCAGTTCAGGATAAAGGGCCGTGACAGCCCCTGGTTTACTCCTGAACTAGCTGATCTCCTGCACTGGAGAGATCATCTTTGGGCCGCAGCAAGAAAATCACACTCAGACACTGATTGGTTGAAATTTCGGCAGCTAAGGAATAAATGCACAACTGCCATCAAAGCCGCAAAACGTAACTACTTCTTATCTCAGACCTCCAAAAATCTAAACGATCCTAAAAAATTCTGGAAAACCATCAAATCTCTCTCAGGCACCCCCCAATCATCTGACCTCCCATCACAATTTCTTGTTGACTCTGTTCCTGTGTCAAATAAGCACGAGATCCTGAACTGTTTCAATAAACATTTTGTTGCTTCTAGTTCATTATTTGACACAGTTACAAATGGAAAATCAGCCACTTCATCTAATAATCAAACTTCTACAAATCAAATCCCTCCTACAAGTCAACCATCAGTTAATCACACCTTCTCTTTTTCTCCGTTCTCAGTCAGTGAGGTAAATAAACTGTTAAATGATCTTGATCCTAAAAAATCTGCAGGTCCAGATGAACTTCCACCTTATTTCTTAAGGCTGGCTGCTCATATCATCACAGTCCCTGTGACCCACATCTTTAATCTGTCCATAAGCCAAAACACCATTCCGGATGCTTGGAAAACAGCCTTTGTTCTTCCTTTGCTGAAGGGAGGTGACCCCACCTCACTGAACAATTATCGACCGATCTCTAAACTCTGCATCTTAGCCAAGGTTCTAGAAAAACTGATAAACTCTCAGATCAAAAATTATCTGGACTCATTTAACATCTTACCTCTCCATCAATCTGGTTTCAGGAAAAAACACAGCACAACAACTGCTTCTCTGAAGGTTCTGAATGATGTTGTTGAAGCATTGGATGCTAAGGATTATTGTGCTGCACTTTTCTTAGATCTGTCTAAAGCTTTTGACACTGTGGATCATAACATCCTGTGTCATAAGCTCTCAGAAATCGGTTTCTCTGATCACACCATCGGTTGGTTTTCTAACTATCTTTCCAATCGGAGGCAATGTGTTCAACATAACGGTACTTCTTCCAGCTATTTAACAGTTAAAAATGGTGTACCACAAGGCTCAGTTTTAGGACCAACCCTCTTTACAATCTACATAGCTAATGTAGGTCAGAGCATCCCTGATGCATCCTTACATTTCTATGCTGATGATACAGTTGTTTACTGCCGAGCTAAAACAGTTGCTAAGGCTTTCCAGTTACTGCAATCCGCTTTTGACATCATCCAGTCAGGTTTGTCCTAAATGCTGATAAAACAAAAGGGATGTTTTTTTCAAGTAGGAAGGAACAGATCTTCCTCTGCTTTTATCCTCAAATGGTGTCCCTATTGAGTTTGTTGATTCCTATAAATATCTGGGTATACTGGTCGATTCACATCTCTCTTTTAAACTCCACGTGGAAAACCTAGTGAAGAAATTGAAAGTTAAACTGGGTTTCTTTTTCAGAAACAGATCATGCCTAACACTGAATGTTAGGAAACGCCTTGTATCTGTGACTTTCCTTCCCTCCATTGATTACGGTGACATTCTCTACATGAATGCTCCTACAAGCACCCTGCGGATGTTGGATGTTGTCTATCATGGTGCACTAAGATTCATAACTGGCTGTGATTATCGTACCCACCACTGCACCCTGTATTCACTGGTTAACTGGACATCATTAACCTCACGCAGACTCTTCCACTGGTACATTTTCATCTTTAAATCACTTCTTGGTCTGCTGCCCTCATACATCTCCTCCTACATGTCTTTGCGTGAGTGCAGCTACAGTGTGCGCTCTCAGGACATGATTACCTGCAGTGTTCCATCAGTGAGGACTGAACTTGGAAAAAGGGCCTTCTCCTACTCTGCTCCTGCTTCATGGAATATCTTACAAAAAGATCTGAAGCTCTCGACCTTGACTTCTCTAAATGGTTTTCAGAATCTGTATGAATCCTGGCAAAAACCAATGCAGATTTGTTCCTGTCTTTGATTTTATACGTCTACCTTATAATGTTTTGCTAGTTTTTTGATACTTTGTTAAAAATTTTTTATTTCTCTCTTTTTTTTTCTCTCTTTTGTTTTCTATTGTTTATTGTTTAAGGAAATTCTACCATTGCTGTTCATCGTTCTTTAGTTTTAGCAGGTCGCTTTCGTAAATGAGCCATGAGGCTCAATAAGATTTACCTGACTAAATAAAGGTTGAATGAAAAAAAATGTCTGGATGCAGCCCTGACCCCTCTTAGGAATCAAAGACTCAGGGTCTTGAATTACCTGGACGACCTGCTAACTCTGGCTGGAAGCAGAAGGCAGGCACTGTCACACTCCCTTAAGGTGATCTCTCACCTGGAGTCTCTCGGTTTTGTCATAAACCTACAGAAAAGCGATCTGACTCCGTCAGGGTTACCGTATTTCTGGGTGTACAGATTGACACTGTCCAATACAAGGCATGGCTCTCGAAGGAAAGAGTTTCCTCCATTCGCCATTGCCTGGGAAGATTTAAGCTGGACCAACGGGTTTCTGTGAAAACGTGCCAACGCCTGTTGGGCCTCTTGGCGGCAGCCATTCCTTGTGTGCCACGTGCATTATTGAAAATGCGGGCCATACAGGTATGGTTAAACCAACAAATACAACCCGCTCTGCCTAACCAAGCAGAAGAGGTTAAGATAGACCCAGAGTGTCTAAAGGCCCTGGAACCTTGGAGAGATCTGTCCGTTTTCACAGAAGGGGTCTCACTGGGAAGGGTGTCGTCCCGTGTAGTCATCACGACGGACGCCTCAAAAACAGGATGGGGAGCGATCTGCAGAAACCAGAACGCCCGCGGCCTTTGGAACGAGCAAGAAGCCAAATTACATATTAACTTCCTGGAATTACTGGCCATATTCCTGTCATTAAAATACTTCTTCAGTAAAGGTCTGGTTGCCGGGCATCATATCCTGGTAAAATCAGATAACAGGACCACGGTGTCCTTCATTAACATAGAGGGAGGGACGAGGTCCCGGGCTCTCCTCGATCTGGCACGGAGGATGCTCACGTGGTGTGCTCCAAGAATTCTGTCACTCAGGGCGACTCATGTCCCTGGTGATCTGAATATAGAGCAGATGCCCTTTCAAGAGGGCCTCTTTTGGCATCGGAATGGAGCCTGAACCCACGGATTGTGGAACAGGTATGGTCACGTTTCGGCAGAGCCTCTGTGGACCTGTTCGCTTGCTGAGCTAGCTCACACTGTGACCTCTATTTCTCCCTGAAGGAGACAGATTCTCCATTGGGGATAGACGCTCTGGCACATGATTGGCCAGCA
This sequence comes from Garcialebias charrua, assembly GCA_038048925.1. Taxonomy (NCBI): domain Eukaryota; kingdom Metazoa; phylum Chordata; class Actinopteri; order Cyprinodontiformes; family Rivulidae; genus Garcialebias; species Garcialebias charrua. The sequence goes on along the minus strand of JBBPBX010036887.1, from coordinate 15,822 downwards.
GGAGTGCTCTACTACGCCTTTCCACCTGTCCCTCTGATCGGGGCGACATTGGAACGGGTAAGACAGGGAGCCCTCTCCTTGATCCTCATAGCTCCCAGATGGCCACAGAAACTGTGGTTTCCGGAGTTGATCTCAATGTTGTCAGGAACACCATGGCAATTGCCTCCTCATAGGGACCTACTGACTCAGGCACGTGGACAACTTCTACACCCACGTCCAGGGTTGTGGCAACTCTCAGCCTGGCCTCTGAAAGGTACTGGCTGAAAGCCTAAGGCTTTGGTTGCTTTGTCCCGACACAAGCAGCAATAACATTCACAAGGGTATCCCTTGATGTTTATGTTTTTTGCCTGGGAGATGTATAATGGAAAGGTTTCCCCTCTCCTTGACTGATCTCCAACATCAGGATGGGCTCCACTTGTCAGTCGGGCCATAAAAAAATAAAAATAAAAAACAACAACAAAGAGGAAACATTGCTCCTCTTGCTCAAAGGGAAACAGGAGTCAATGAGTACTCACGCTACTGGAACACGCTTGGGCTGTTTCTAGTTAGTGTTTTATATATAAATGGTCATGTGAGACATCATGTGAATGTCTCTCACATTTGGCCTTTTTCCTCTTGGCATCTGCTCTCTGCATCCCTTGTAGTAAGCAGCTAAGAGATGCCCGTCCCTTAGGATGGAGGTTCTCACATGCATTTTGCTGAGCATTTCAAGGGCGTGAATGAATTATGTTCCCATAGCAAGTATGTTGCACCGAGAGACCGAACTGAAAGGGAACTGAAAGTTATGCACCATAACTCATTTTCCCTGAAGGAAAGGAACGAGGTGCAACATAACTGGCCCTTTTCAATGCTGAAAGCTCGGTGAAGTGCAATTTCTGAGGAAGATGGAGGGGCGTCAGTCACTTAAGTACCTGAAAGGCGGTACCTCTGACGCGGGGTGACGCCCCCTGCCGTAAAAGGCGTGATTGTATTCCTTCAGGTTATTGCGCGGGGGCGCAATTCCCATAGCAAGTATGTTGCACCTCGTTCCCTTCCTTCAGGGAACATGAGTTATGGTGCATAACTTTCAGGTTTTTTAATAGATAAAATCACTGCTCTGAGACCCTCTTCAACACAATTTTACACAGACCCATCCTCATTGTGGACACTAGTGCAAATACACAGAGTAAATTATACTCCTTTAACTTTATGCTTTTTTCTTCTTTAAAGTAGGATACTCAATTTCTCCCCAATTAAAAAACAACAACACATAAGCCTGAACTGTTCACTGTTTGTTTTACAAAATATATATATTTTTTCTTTTACAAGAATCCAGCCTTCTGTGATAGACTTGCAACCTGGAAATGAGCACCGGTGATCCCCCACAACCCAGAGAGTAAAAAGCAAGTAAAGATAATGTATGGATGGATGGAATCCAATATTTTCTTTTGTCTCAAAATGGAAAAATATCAATAAATGTTAACAATCATTAGATGTTTTTAGTTTTGTAACTTAACGCCTACTGGCCAGAAAACCTCCCTCTAACAAACTTCAAGTGGGCCATGGGCCACCAGTTGATAATGACAACTGCAGTGAGTTTTGTAGCTCTGGACACATTTAATCTAGTGAACAAAGGGGCAGAAATGGTTCTTTTGATCCTAAAGGTTGCAGACCCCTAGTCATGGTGGAACGGTATTTAGACTTAATGATTTGCATGTAGGAAAAGGCTGACTCACATAAATAAGTGGAGCTGAATAGACTGGCAGATGAGGCAAACACACTTCGAAAATGACATCGTGAAAAAAAGTCCACCTCTCATTCCGTATGAAAGTGATACGTTTTTGCCTTCTTGCTTGGTCCAGCTTTCTCACTCATGTTTTAGCAAGGGCTTAAAATATGAGGTAATTTGCTGATTAGCTTGTAAGTTTTGCCGTGTTTAGCGCCGTTGTTTTTAGCATGAACAGTGACGTCACCTAAAAATCAAGATTCAGTTGTCATCTGATTGGTTGCCCCATATGTCAATCAAGTGATAGGACCTTTGATAGGCTAAAGCTCAAAATTTAGTTGTCATCTGATTGGTTGCCCTATGTGTCAATCAAAGGACGGGATGTTTGATAGGCTGACAATTTTTTATGTCACGGTGCGATCTACTAGTAGTGCCTCCACGATTGACCGGTAGATTGCGATCGACGTAATGAGCACCCCTGATCTAAATGATGAAATGTCTTGCTCAGAGTTTTACTCTTATGCCTCTTTTCCACCGCTCGGCTCGGCTCGGGTTGGATCGGCTCAGATCGGCTCAGTTCGGGTCGGGTCACATCTATATTCTGTTTCCACAGCTTTTTTGTACCCCTTCTGTGGGCGGGGTCCAGAATCCTACTCGTCTTACCACATGGTGGCAGTAGTGTTCCCTCAAGCTATTTACTAGTAGCCACCACTAGAAGAAGAACACAATAAAGGCTTTGACAGAATGTTGTGAAAGAGATGTCATGCTATAATGAGTACCTTATGAGCTGTAATCTTTAAACCCAATTCATAATCCTACATTGTTGCCTTCTTTAAACCCATGTATTTTCCAATTTACTATTTTTACAATAAAGATATATTAAAAACATATTTTATTATTTAGTGTAATGAAATAATGTTGCGTAAGGTGTTTAAACACTTACTGGACCACCATTATTGTAGATGCGCAGGTCTGAGCAGATTTTATCCTGCACAAACTGCCACCAATGCGCGAGTTCTTCCTTTTTCCGATACTAAATTGCTTTTACTGTAATTAGGAAAAATGTAATTTCACAAGGGAATCCAACTTATGTTGGTCTACCAGAAAATAGACCTTTTATTGAAACTATCACAAAATTACATTAAACATTTGTATCGATATTAGCTCTGATTTAATAACTACGTTGACAAGAATTCAAATTAAAACAAACAGACAGTTTAAACTTAAACTGTTGGCACATTACTTGACAGATTAAAAGCTTATGAAAAATAAGAAATAGGAGGAAGAAGATGAAAGCTAAGTTAACTTAAGTTAATTATTTTGAAACAACCAGGGTGGCAAACTTTCCCATACAGGTCTTAGCTGGGCTTCTCACACGTTCAGAACACATCAACGCCTCGTTACCTGTTGACGATATGTCTTGGAGATAAGAGTTGAAGTTTGTGGACATTAACGGACTGTGTTGTCCAGTTCACGTCCAGATGACCTCCGCGTGTGTGAACTGATTCAGACGAGCAAGAAGGACGCTTCTCCCGGCAGGAACAGGACCAGCTACTGGCTGAACTTTCAAAGTAAAACTTCAGAAAACAAATTCTTTCAGAAATGAGTGAAAGGATCACAGTAAGGCTTTACTATGATTCCAGCTGAGACGTGGGTCGAGTTGACATATGACCGGAACGTCTCCAGCTTTTCCAGAGGAGAGAAACCAGTTGCGAGTTAGTTCTCTTCCAAAAACTAAAGCCAAAAATGCAGGAAGTGCCCTTTTAAGGAAGGGGGTGTGACTTAGTCACATACTTCCTGCTGATTGGCTGTCCATCACTAGAGAAGGAGTGACTTTGCAAGTGAGTGAGTTTGAGTGACAGATGATAGGGTAGACAAAACATAGAAAACATACGTGAGAAGATGCAGGTGCATGTGAACAAGCAATGTAACTTGTTTTGAGAACAGATTCATTGTTTTTAGAAAGGACGGGAGACCGAAAGCAAGCTATGTCTAGCACTTTTCCTTCGAAACAAAAACAGTTCAAACAAATACGAAGGATTGTTCATTCAACTTTAGACACTTATTCTGCATAGAGCAGACAGTTTAAAGCACGATCATTCTGAGATGTTCTCTTAACTTTGTCATATTTAAAATATACCAGCTTAGTAAAATCATCATTGAAATGACAAAAATACTGTTTGATCAATTCTGAATTAACACACATTAAAGAGAAAGTTCAATCTGATTAATTAGTGTCCATTAATTCATAATAATTGTTAACCAATATCAGAGTCAGAGTCAGAGTCAGAGAGTCTTTATTGTCATTTGCACCGCATGTGGTACATGAGATGAAAACGAGATTATGTACACGAGGTCCCAGTTACATCCAACAACAAATGAAAGAGAAAAACAGTAATAACATCGAGAACTAACTAAGAAAAACATCAACTAGTAATACACTAAGCCTAATATAGTGGGAATAAACAGCAGCACGAACATGAGTTTGTATGAGCAGATGGTCACAGATGAACACAGATGAACACAGCAACAAGAAAACATATCAGCATCAGCATGATGTGATATTTTGCAGTGTTTATTTTAATTTTATTTTTATTTATTCATGAGTCTAACAGCCTCAGGGTATGTATCAGGCAATATAAGTGTCCAATCGTCTCCTTGAGGGCTTCAAGAAGGTGTAACACTTAGAGTTTCAAAGAGATGCAGAGAGGTGTACTTGAAGGTCAAGCCTAAAATATCAGAGGTTAGGTGTATCACTACATTAGTTATGCACAAGGTGCTTGATAAAGTTGCAAAACCATATTTGTCTGAGCTGCTTCAACCTTCCTGCCCTCCCCGTTCTCAGATCAGCTGAGCAGTTGCTGCTGACAGTCCTCAAAACTTTTTAAATCTTATTTAAAAACACACATTTATTCCTTGGCTTTTAACACGTGATCTTATCTTTTATGGCATTTTAACACACCTGCAGTAAGACTGGTATATGTATTTATTTTTGTATGCTTTTTATAGTTTTTAATTAACTTGTCTTTTATGTTATTGTACAGCACTTTGGTTGACCCTGTGGTTTTTAAAATGTGCTTTATAAATAAAGTTGATTTAAAACATCACACTGTGATCTTTGAAACTGCCAGAGTTTCCCTGGTAAAGTTGCTGCTGGGTGGTAGATGGTAGATGGATGGTCTGTGAATTCTTTAACTTTAAACTGTCCAAAGGACTTTGGCCACTTTTAATTTTTGACTTTTTTTGTATGACTTCATCCTAGAACCAAATAATTTATAACGTAATAACAGTTGAGCAGATTCTAATAATCTTTATCTTATGATTCTTTAAAGGTCAAATGCAAATGGAAAGTTCTCTTAACTTCCAGTATGGATTTAAACACTATACACACTTCACATTGTAAAATAAGTTTAGGAAATTGAATGTTCCAGAACACCACTTAAGAAAATATAACGTTTAATAGGAAAAGTTTGAAGTGACAAACAGAAGTAACGAATTTCCATCTGGTGTCTCACGGCTTCCTCCAGAAGACGACACAGGTTGTTGAATTCTGGTGATTTTCTTCTGGTGACTGTAAAAGAAAAATGTGGTTAATTTAGTCCAGAAACTGTTTTTTTTTTTTACTAATAGAATGTAATCACAGGATGTTCATGTACTAACTATAACCTGTTTGAGTTATTTGAATAAATATTCAATGTTTTATAGACATAAATGTGTCAAGCAGCTCCTATCTTTTTCTCCCTTGTACTTTGTATCACATATCATCAATTATATCAAAAACCACATGGCAGATATTTTTCAAACTAACTCATAAAAATCACAACATGTTCATGTACTAACTATAACCTGTTTGAGTTATTTGAATAAATATTCAATGTTTTATAGACATAAATGTGTCAAGCTAGCTCGTATCTTTTTCTCCCTTGTACTTTGTAACACATATCAGCTAATACCTCAAAAACCACATGGCAGATATTTTTCAAACTAACTCATTTTAATCACAACATGTTCATGTACTCCCCTCCCTGGGCTGCCACCTTACCGTGGTGGAGGGGTTTGAGTGTCCCAATGATCCTAGGAGCTATGCTGTCAGGGGCTTCATGCCCCTAGAAGGGTCACCCAAGGCAGACAGGTCCTAGGTGAGGGACCAGACAAAGTGCAGCCCAAAAACCCCTATGATGAGTACAATTAATGGACTAAGTTTTCCCTCGCCCGGACGCGGGTCACCGGGGCCCCACTCTGGAGCCAGGCCCGGAGGTGGGGCACGCTGGCGAGCGCCTGGTGGCCGGGCTTTTACCCATGGAGCTCGGCCGGGCACAGCCCGAAGAGGAGACGTGGGTCCCCCTTCCCATGGGCTCACCACCTATGGGAGGGGCCAAAGGGGTCGGGTGCAATGTGGGATGGGTGGTGGCCGAGGGCGGGGACCCTGGCGGTCTGATCCTCGGCTACAGAAGCTGGCCATTGGGACATGGAATGTCACCTCTCTGGTGGGGAAGGAGCCTGAGCTAGTGTGTGAGGTTGAGAGGTTCCGGCTAGAAATAGTCGGACTCACCTCAACGCATGGCTCTGGCTCTGGAACCAGTTTCCTTGAGAGGGGTTGGACACTCTTCCACTCTGGAGTTGCCCCTGGTGAGAGGCGCCGAGCAGGAGTGGGCATACTTGTTGCCCCCCATCTTGGTGCCTGTACGTTGGGGTTCACCCCGGTGAACGAGAGGGTAGCCTCCCTTCGCCTACGTGTGGGGGGACGGGCTCTGACTGTTGTTTGTGCCTATGCGCCAAACGGCAGCGCAGATTACCCACCCTTTTTGGAGTCCTTGGAGGGGGTATTGGAGAGTGCGCCTCCTGGGGACTCCCTTGTTCTGCTGGGGGACTTCAACGCTCACGTGGGCAATGACAGTGAGACCTGGAGGGGTGTGGTTGGGAGGAACGGCCCCCCTGATCTGAACCCGAGTGGTGTTTTGTTGTTGGACTTCTGTGCTCGTCATGGATTGTCCATAACGAACACCATGTTCAGGCATAAGGGTGTACATATGTGCTCTTGGCACCAGGACACCCTAGGTCGCAGTTCGATGATCGACTTTGTTGTCGTCTCATCTGATCTGCGGCCGCATGTCCTGGACACTCGGGTGAAGAGAGGGGCGGAGCTGTCAACTGACCACTACCTGGTGGTGAGTTGGCTCCGATGGTGGGGGAGGATGCCGGTCAGACCTGGCAGACCCAAACGTATTGTGAGGGTCTGCTGGGAACGTCTGGCAGAGTCTCCCGTAAGGCGGAGCTTTAACTCCCACCTCCGGGAGAGCTTTGAACACGTTCCGAGGGAGGCGGGGGACATTGAGTCCGAGTGGGCCATGTTCCGCGCCTCTATTGTCGAGGTAGCTTATCAGAGTTGTGGCCGCAAGGTTGTTGGTGCCTGTCGTGGTGGCAACCCTCGAACCCGGTGGTGGACACCGGCGGTGAGGGATGCTGTCAGGCTGAAGAAGGAGTCCTATTGGGCCTTTTTGGCCTGTGGGACCCCGGAAGCAGCAGATAGGTACCGACAGTCCAAGCGGCATGCGGCTCGGGTGGTTGCTGAGGCAAAAACTCGGGCGTGGGAGGAGTTCGGAGAGGCCATGGAGAATGACTTCCGTACGGCTTTGAGGCGATTCTGGTCCACCATCCGGCGTCTCAGGGGGGGAAAGCGGTACGCGACCAACACCATTTATGGTGGGGATGGCGTGCTGTTGACCTCAACTCGGGATGTTGTGAGTCGGTGGGCGGAGTACTTCGAAGACCTCCTCAATCCTACTGGCACGTCTTCCACTGAGGAAGCGGAGCCTGGGGACTTTGGGTCGGGCTCTCCAATCTCTGGAGCTGAGGTCACCGAGGTGGTTAAAAAGCTCTGCGGTGGCAGGGCTCCGGGGGTGGATGAGATTCGCCCTGAGTTCCTTAGGGCTCTGGATGTTGTGGGGTTGTGTTGGCTTACGCGACTCTGCAATATCGCGTGGACATCGGGGGCAGTTCCCTTGGATTGGCAGACTGGGGTGGTGGTTCCCCTATTCAAAAAGGGGGACCGTAGGGTGTGTTCCAACTATAGGGGGATCACACTCTTAAGCCTCCCTGGTAAGGTCTATTCAGGGGTTCTGGAGAGGAGGGTCCGTCGGATAGTCGAACCTCGGATTCAGGAGGAGCAGTGTGGTTTTCGTGCTGGTCGTGGAACACTGGACCAGCTCTACACCCTCAGCAGGGTCCTGGAGGGCGCGTGGGAGTTTGCCCAACCAGTTTACATGTGCTTTGTGGACTTGGAAAAGGCATTCGACCGCGTCCCTCGGGGGGTTCTGTGGGGGGTACTCCGGGAGTATGGGGTACCAGGCCCATTGATATGGGCTGTTAGGTCCCTGTACGACCGGTGTCAGAGCTTGGTCCGCATTGCCGGCAGTAAGTCAGGCTCGTTTCCAGTGAGAGTTGGACTCCGCCAAGGTTGCCCTTTGTCACCGATTCTGTTCATAACTTTTATGGACAGAATTTCTAGGCGCAGCCAAGGTGTTGAGAGGATCCGTTTTGGTGGCCTTAGAATCGCTTCTCTGTTTTTTGCAGATGATGTGGTCCTGTTGGCTTCATCAGATCGTGATCTACAGCTTTCGCTGGAGCGGTTTGCAGCCGAGTGTGATGCGGCCGGGATGAGGATCAGTTCCTCCAAATCCGAGGCCATGGTCTTGAGCCGGAAAAGGGTAGCATGCCCTCTCCGGGTCGGGGATGAGGTCCTGCCCCAAGTGGAGGAGTTTAAGTATCTCGGGGTCTTGTTCACGAATGAGGGAAAACTGGAGCGTGAGATCGATAGGCGGATAGGTGCAGCATCCGCAGTGAAGCGGGCGCTGTACCGGTCTGTCGTGGTGAAGAGAGAGCTGAGTCGAAAGGCAAAGCTCTCAATTTACCGATCGATCTACGTTCCCACCCTCATCTATGGTCATGAGCTTTGGGTTGTGACCGAAAGAACGAGATCTCGGATACAAGCGGCTGAAATGAGTTTTCTCCGCAGGGTGTCTGGACTCTCCCTTAGAGATAGGGTGAGAAGCTCAGTCATCCGGGAGGGACTCGGAGTAGAGCCGCTGCTTCTCCACATCGAGAGGAGCCAGTTGAGGTGGCTCGGGCATCTGGTTAGGATGCCTCCTGGACGCCTCCCTGGTGAGGTGTTCCGGGCATGTCCCACCGGGAGGAGGCCCAGAGGAAGACCCAGGACACGCTGGAGGGACTATGTTTCTCGGCTGGCCTGGGAACGCCTTGGGATTCCCCCAGAGGAGCTGCTCCAAGTGGCTGGGAGAGGGAAGTCTGGGCCTCCCTACTTAGGCTGCTAACCCCGCGACCCGACCCCGGATAAGCGGAAGAAAATGGATGGCTGGATGGATGTTCATGTACTGACTGTAACCCGTTTGAGTTATTTGAATTATTATTTGAATTTTTATAATTTATTTTCGTAGTGCACGCACAGGTTTGGAAGAAGTCAAAGCGAACCTACTTTAAATGCAGCAGATTTGATCACTACGTGACAATATTAAAGCGTGGTTGAGCTCAGGAGCCCTCGTACTATAAAGTCAGCTATGAAATATATTTTTATATCTGTTCATTGAGCTACATTTTAAAGACATAAAGCCGCCCGCGCGCGTTGCTCGTGGCGATCCTACTTTTTAAATTCCTGCAGTTTTGAGCAGTACGTGATTTTATTAAGGACACGTTCAGCTGAAGACCCATCTTTGCTATAATTTTAAAAACAAATAATTGTTTTTACCGTGTTATTCATGTAAAGTCCTGCCGTGATCGCTTCCCTCGCTTCCGTGAAAACAGCTCGAGTCTCCTCCTTCCTCCTTCCGGAGCGGGTGAGCACGCGTTGGTACCCCTCTGAAACCACACCAAAAATCTCAAGAAATCTTGCGCGGAGCAGCACGGAATTTCCGGTGGGGAAGGCGTAAAGGGGGTCTCTGTGACGCACATATGACGTAACATCCAACCTGTGCCGACCGGTGGAAAAGGGGCATTAGGCTCTGAAAAACAAACCACTCCCTCTGCATGGCGGGTTATCCCACACACCCACTACACCAAACCATACCATACCATACCATTTTATTTATAAAGCACTTAAAACAGCGAAAGGCCAACCAAAGTGCTGTACACACAAACAAACAACAGGCAACACACACAATGAAGTACAAAAAATAGACATAAGAACATTGCAGATTATAAATAAAACAACCAAACACAGATCAGCTGGTGTTGAAAGCAACAGAATATTAATGGGTCTTTAAACGGGATTTGAAAACCGAGAGGAAGGGGGCCTGTCTGAAAAGCAGAGGTAACTCGTTCCAGAGTCTTGGGCCTGCTACAGAGAAAGCCCAGTCACCTCTGTGTTTAAGACGAGTCCCTGGAACTCTTAAAAGTACCTGGTCCTCTGACCTCAAAGCACGTGGTGGGACATAAGGGTGTATCAAATCAGAGAGATAGGCGGGGGCAAGACTGTTCAGCGATTTGTAGAAAATACATGAGAATTTTGAACTGGATTCGAAGATGAACCAGTAGCCAGTGCAGGGAGGACAAGACTGGTGTAATGTGCTCTCTTTATCCCTGTACTGGTTAAAAATCGGGCTGCTACGTTCTGAACCAGTTGTAATCGCTCAATGGTGGTCTGACTGATACCAGACAGGAGTGAATTGCAGTAATCAAGCCTAGATGTAATAAATGTGGGAATTACTGTCTCCAGATTATTTTTTGACAATATGGGCTTCAACTTAGACAGTTGCCTCAGCTGGAAAAAACAGGAATTAACGATCATATTTACATGGCTGTTGAGTTTCATGGAAGGGTCCATTATCACTCCCAGATTTGGGACTTTTTATTTTTCAGACAGGGCTAGAGCAGAAAGGTAAATGCAGTGGTTCGTGATTGTGTCATTGGGAGGGAACCATATGGCTTCAGACTTCTTATAATTAAAACTTAAGAAATTTAATGCCATCCAGTCCCTGATGTCACCCAGGCAGTCGAGCAGAGGTTAAATAGAGCATGTACCATTGTTTCTTAGGGGGAGGTAAATTTGACAGTCATCGGAATAGAAGTGGAAAGGTATGTTGTGTTTCCGGAAAATAGCACCGAGTGGCAGTAGATATAAGGAGAATAGGAGAGAGGACCCAGGATGGACCCCTGCAGAACCCCAAATTTAAGTACCGCCACTGCAGAACTAAAATCGTTGATGGAAACACAAAAGGACCTGTCAGAGAGGTAGGATCTGAACCAGCTGCTTCAGCCTGCTGCCATCAGGGAAGAGACTGCGGAGTCTCCAGGCTCGAACCAGCAGACTGAGAGACAGCTCTGTTCATCAGGCAGTCAGGATGCTCTCTACCTGCTCTGCCTCCCCTCCATATTGTACCGCTTTAACACAAAAAAAGTCACGCTTTACCACACAACACAAAGATGTTTAACTCTGGACTCTGTATCATCAAAAAAAAAAAAAAACAGCCACTAGGGAGCATAAGCCAGTGTATCTCCTGTGCCGGTCCCAAGCCCGGGTAAATGGTGAGGGTTGTTTCAGGAATGGCATCCGATGTAAAACACTTTTGCCAAAACTATAATGCGACTTCATCAAAGTGAAACCATACTGGATCGGTCGAGGCCCGGGTTAACAACGACCGCTGCCGGTGCTGTTGACAAACAGGGTGCCGCCGGAAATTGTGCTACTGTTAGTGGAAGACCCCGAGGAGGGAAACATGTCAGGAGACAGAGGGAGAAGAGGAAAGTGAAGAATGTAGGACTGAGGATTGCAACTCTAAATGTGGGGACAATGACAGGCAAAGGTAGAGAGCTGGCTGGCATGATGCAGAGAAGAAAGGTACACAGTAAAAAAAAATCTGTAGAAAAACGGAAAATGTCCAGGTAATTTTCTGCCAGTACATTCTCTGTTTTTTTACAGATATTTCCGTAAACCCTAACAGTTTTTTAATGTATAATTTACATAAATTTCTGTTAATCTAGGGTGCCAGGTAAATGGAGTCCTCTTTCGCGCTTCTTCTCAAAGGTTCTTGTTCCTAGGGTGCTTTGCGCGAAAAAAAAAAAAGGAGAAGCCCCTGTAAAAAATGATAACGGAAAATTCCTTCATACTTCCACAGTACATTTACCTGTTTTTTTACGGATTTTTTTTACAGTGTAGATGTTTTATGTGTCCAAGAGACCAAGTGGAAGGGCAGCAAAGCCCGCAGCATTGGAGCAGGGTTCAAACTGTTTTACCAAGGTGTGGATAGAAAGAGAAATGGAGTAGGGGTGGTCCTGAAGGAGGAGTTGGCAAAGAATGTAGTAGAGGTGAAGAGAGTGTCAGATAGGGTGATGTATCTGAAGGTAGAAGTAGAAGGTCTGATGCTAAACATAGTCAGTGGTTATGCTCCACAGGTTGGATGTGATGGGGAGGAGAAAGATACATTTTGGAAAGATTTGGATGAAGTGATAGAGAGTATTCCCAGGGAGGAAAGAGTGGTGATTGGAGCAGACCTGAATGGACATGTTGGTGAAGGAAACAGAGGATGAGGAAGTGATGGGTAGGTTTGGTGTCAAGGAAAGAAACCAGGAAGGACAGATGGTGGTGGATTTTGCCAAGAGAATGGAAATGGCTATAGTCAATACCTATTTCCAAAAGAGGGAGGAACATAGAGTGACCTATAAGAGTGGAGGAAGGAGTACACAGGTCGACTACATTCTGTGTAGAAGAGGAAACCTGAGGGAGATTGGAGACAAATAGGCCTGTCGCGATAAACAATAAATCAACAAATCGCATGATGAATGAAAATTATCGGCCTCATTTTCATTTATCGGCTTTATCGTTTCTTCGTGTCTCTTTCTACTGAAGACAAGGCTCAACTCTGGTGCTCTTCTCTGACCCCTCTCTTTTTTAACTGTCCAAAATCGCATTTTTGGATTGGTAAAAGCAGCTAAGCTGAGAAGCTAAGCTACGAGCTAAGCTAACAGGCTGACCTCGGGAATAAACCTCCGTCTTGTCAAAGCTCCAAAATTCACAGTTGAAACCCGTGCCTTCGTCTAAAAAGTTGTTTTTCTCTGCAAAAAGATGCCGAGAACTTGTTTACTGATTTTTATTTATTTTTTTATTAAAGGCTTTGTGTTGAAATTAAAATGCTATGCTAAAGAGCTCAAATCACAGAGCGTCCGCCATGTCACCATGTCACGTCAAGGGCCCTCCCTCCCACTTTTCTTAAAGAGACATGCTGATCAACCATCCATCCTTTGGTTCAAACAGTCTTATACTGCCATCAGACGATCAAAAAAGGTACTACACTCCAAACAAATCATTGTTTCTTCTAAAATTTGACAATTAATTATTGTTAAATTTCACAATATTATCGTTTATCGCAATAATTTATGAGACAATTAATCGCCCAGCAAAATTTGTTTTCGTGACAGGCCTAGCTATAAAAGGCATCTCCGTAAATAAATAACACCTCCATCTTCTGTCTGAGCCTCATAACTCATTGGTCTAGAACAGAAATTGAATGCTTCAAAATAGGCTGGAAAAGAAAACTGATCTTAAAGTCTTGAATTGTGCGGGTAGCTTCAGTGTTTCAGTCCGTTGTCTCTTCCCTGAGTGATTGTACTGAGTGATGCTTGAACCTTGGGAAAGATAAATTCCCTCCAGCTGTGTTGGTTGGAGCCTCGCAGGTAGAGTCAGACATTTTTCTTCTCACATTAGAATCCTGCGTGAGGAAACAAACGATGGTAGCACCAAGGCT
>JBBPBX010036886.1:17898-31231 GCA_038048925.1 Garcialebias charrua | reverse complement strand
ATTGCATCAGACCTTCAGAGGTGGAACTCTCTCCCTCTTTCACTAATAGGCAGGATTAATATTATCAAAATGAATGTGCTACCTAGACTTCTGTTTTTATATCAAAACATCCCTCTGTTTCTGCCCAAACAGTTCTTCAGGTCCCTGGATCAGATGGTCTCTTCCTTTTTGTGGAATGGAAAGGCCCCCAGAATGAGACTTTCTTTATTACAACAGTTCACCACAAATGGTGGTCTTTCTCTACCCAATTTTACAATGTATTACTGGTCCTCGCATATTCATAAACTGAATTATTGGTTAAATTCACCGGATCTGATTTGGTGCAAACTTGAAGTTCAATCGATTTCTGCATCTTTTTCACCTGCCTCAATTATTTATTCATCATTACCAATTAAACTATCCTCTGTTACTACAAATCCTATAGTGCTTTCCACACTCAGGATCTGGTCACAATTTAGGTCCCATTTTAAATTTGTATTACCATCTAATAAAATGCCGTTATTAAAGAATCACATTTTCTCTCCAGCATCTACTAATGCTGCCTATAGAATTTGGCATGAGAGAGGTATTAGAACAATGAGAGACCTTTACGAAGATGGTTTGTTCCTTAGTTTTTCAGAATTGTCTTCTAAATTTAATCTACCCACTTCACATTTATTTCTTTATTTCCAAATTAGACATTGCGTTTCATCACGGTTTCCAAATTTTCCAACTTTGCCTAATGACCCACCATGGGTCGAATTCCTAGCTTTGAAGCCTAATCTGAAATCTCCTCTTTCTATTATTTATGGAAAACTTATGGCAATTGAGACCGACTCATCAGGTAAAACCAGAACTGCATGGGAACGGGAATTGGGTGTTGAACTGTCAGAGTCATGGTGGGATAAAGTTATTCTCAGCATACGCCAGAGTACACCATGTGCCAGACTACAACTAATACAGTTTAAAGTAATAAATAGAGTACATTTTTCAAAGTCCCGTCTATCAAAAATTTTCCATTCAATTTCAGATCAATGTGATAGATGTCAGGCCTCACCTTGCAACTTAAGTCATATGTTCTTCTTCTGCCCAAAATTACAAGGGTTCTGGAAATACTTCTTCTCCATACTCTCAGGAGTTTTTAAGATCCAGATTCAGAATGATCCACTTATTGCCATTTTTGGAGTTCCAGGGACCACACTTAACCTATCCCGCCAGCAGAGGGAGGTCCTAGCCTTCTGTTCTCTCCTTGCCAGGCGCTGTATTTTGCTCGCGTGGAAATCTCCCACACCTCCATCCACATCGCAATGGCTTAACACCGTAAGATCATTCTTGAAAATAGAAAAAATTTCATTAACAGTGAAAGGTAGTTCTGAAAAATTTACTTATAAATGGGCACCCTTTGTGTCATATGTAAAATCTTTGCCTTCACAACATACAGATTGATACCCTGATTCATGCTCAATGCACAGACTGATGGGACTAACTCATCACACTACCATGTGACTTAACTCTGAAGAATAAATGAATGGGTAAAACACTCGTTTCCTTTTAGTTTTTTGATGCCGTCCTATCCCCCCTCCTCCCCCCCTTTTTTATTTTTATTTATTTTTTATTTTTTTATTTTTTTATTTTATTTATTTATTTTTTTATTTTTTTTTTTCATTTCGTCTTGTTTTTGGTTAGGTTAGTGGGGTGTGATATGTTTGGTTGTGGGAGGGGGGAGGGAGGGGAGGGGAGAAAAGGGGAGAAAAGAAAATTTTATTTGGAGAAGTCATGTAAGTTTCGTAAAATATATGTATTGTTAATTGTTGTATGTTCTCCTGATAAATAAAAAATTAAAAAAAAAAAAGAAACAAGTGGCGCTCAGCCTCAATTTCTCCTCCTACTCAAGTGTCCGGCACATCCTCTGACTGACGATGTGTCCTCCTTTTGGAGCGAATCAGAGAGTGCAGGTATGTGGAAATGATTACAGCAGTAAGACTCAGGATCTCAGCGACTCAATTTAAATTAGTGTCAAAACTACAGATTTTAAATCTCGTTGTTAGGTCAAGTAAACTCAGAGTTATGATCAATAATCCACACCATGTCTTATATCTGAATAAAGTCAAATATCAAGCGCGTTACAGCGAGAAGCTGCAGCCCCTCCCCCCCCACACACACACACCCCGCTGAACACATAAACAACGTCCCCCCTCCTTTCTGAAGGAGGCTCCAAGTTATTTGTCAAGCACCAAATCTGCAGGAAAAATAAGAAAAAGACGCAGAAGTTGAATGGAGGTCAGTTTACGATAAAGTCACGTGATGAAGAGGAAGATCGTTAGAAGAGGAAGAGCAGACCGAGGCCAGGTGTGCAGAGGAGGGTGTCCTGAACCAAGCATCAGTTCTGAGCTCTGCAGATGTTGAGCCAGAGGCTGGACCAATGGAGGAAAATACACTTTTTAAAAACTTACAGTAAAATAAATATTTTGTCAATAAAAAAATAATAATGTGGAGATTTTAAACAAAAACCCTACAAGCATTAAAATAAAAATCATCTAAATTAGATGCTGTATATTTATTTGAGGCTGACAGTTTAATTAAGAAGGTTGATTTTCCCTCTGAGGAACATGAATAAATAAAGTGAAAGGGTTAAAACTGTCTAATTCAAATGAGATAATAAAGTCTGTAGTTAAATAAAACAGGTTTTTGAGCTGCATGCATTCAGCTGGGAGCTGCAAGATAAAGAATAAAGATCAATTCATTGTGAAATGATTCTTTATGTTTTTGTTTTTTCATTTTAAGTGGGGCAAATCACTTTATTAAAAGCAAACTCATGGAAGTTGCTGCTGTAATCGGATTCTTTTAATAAGCCATGTAACTTTCTATGATCCCAGATTTATAACAGGTGTGTGGCCATAGTGCGCACTCCTGATGCTGCTCATAGTGGTCCTCAGTGTGCTCAGAGAGCTTGTGTGTATGCCCAGACACATGAAAAATTAGAGGGAACATTGCGCCCTAGCGCCCCCTATTGGCCGGCCGCCCCTGGTGTCAAGGCTGAAACATGGAGAGAGCACAAGGTAAGTTTAACCATAGATATAATATACACTAGATAAGACATCCCCGCTGTTGGCCAATGGAGACCGACATCGTCAGACGGCGGCCATCTTGCCACAGACAGAACGCCCACTCTTAACATGAATGTGAATGGTGCATTTACTATTAAAATAACCATAACTTGCTTAATTTTCAACCGATTTTAAAACGGTTTGGTTTGTTATAAATGTGAGAGATGTTGTTATAATATGGTATACTTAAGATGGACGTTCACATGAAAATAACGTTATGTAGACACTGTATTGCACTAGCAATATACACAATAAGATTATATTTACATCTATTTCTAAATACATGTTTATTTCCAGCGAAATTAACTGACATATGTTACAATGCTAATAAATATTTAATACTATTTCATCATAAATAGCATTATTATTAGTGGTATGAAAATAATTTATGCCAATTTTTTCCCTACACATGCAAATATTATGTAATATTAAATACATTATTACACAAACCTTGGTCAATATGTGTAGTTTATTTTTTTTAGATACATGAAAAGATTTAATAATCGGGAGATATAAATAAACAAACAAACAAACAAACAGAAATAAACATCTGATAGTGTGACAAGACTCTCAGTCCCTCGGTGCAACAGTAACTATTTAAACATTAAAACACTGAAACATATAATAATAAACATAAGCATAAAATAGTAAAACTGTAACACTGTCCTGAGTTTTTGCATAGTGGTAAATGAGTATGAAAATTTACACCAACTCTAAAACTAAAACACTAAACATTTAATGAACATAATACTGTCCTGAGTTTTTGCATACTAGTATAAAAAGTAAAAAAGTATAAAAAGTACAGTATAACTATAAAATAAACTAAAGGTTCTAGCATTGACATTTGCAAAGTGGCAAAGCAGCATATGAGTTAATGTACACAGTATATGCATGAGGTAGTAGTTCATGTTGTTATAGAGTGGCATATGTGGTAAGGCACATTGGGCATCCTTAAATAAGGCTAGTCAAAGAATACTGTATGTGTATCAGCAGTGGTGTAGATATAAAAGTAGTGTAAATGTAAACAGTAGTAATAAATGTAAGCAGTAGTAATAAATGTAAATAGTATTAATAAATGTAAACATTGAATGTAAACAGTAGTATGACTATAGGCAGTGATGTAATACAAACATTAGTGCAAATATGAGTAGTGCAAACAGAATGAGCACATGACCGAGAGTTTAGTGAATAACCCGTTTGATGACACAGAGTCCAGTGTTAAAATCTTTGTGTTTTTGGAGCTAATGCCCTTTAAAAAGGACTGCCTTGGTGAGCTTCTGTCTCATGTTGCCACTCTGTAAACGCAAATTATTACGTCTATTGGAGCATCCATAGGCTGCACAAAAGTCAGGCATCTTGTCAAAGAGTATTTCTGTAAAACACAAAGCAGTAATTAGTGTTGAACATACCAAACCGCTTGGAAATCATGTGCAGCTTTAGTTCAGTTAAAAACAAAGAGCTCCTAGTGATCTAAGAATGCTGGGGAAATGTTTGGAATACTTAGCTAGCCCCTAAGGCTCTTGTTAATACTGTAGTCTGCTAATAAATACAGTCATGATCAAGATAGTCATTTAGACAAAAGATTAGTTTGTTACAAAATAGTTATTGGTGTAATAAAAACAGAATTTAAATTCTAGATTCTCGATGAGTGTGACACCCAAAACACGAATAAAACCTTTTAAAAAAGACGAAACTGCTGTCTGATTACCAAAGAAATCATAGCCACGTTAATAACGTTTTTAAAAAATAAACCGTTTGTAAATCCGTCAAGATTACAGCGAGTTAAGTGTATTTTTGTTTGTATAAATCCCTCACCTCCATACGGTTTCCACAGCTGCAGCTAATGTTGCTGTCTGTGGCAAGATGGCTGCCGCTTGACGACGCCGGTGACTCCGCCTCAGCTTATCTAGTGTTTATTATATCTATGAGTTTAACTATCACAGTTAATCACACATAGAAGCACAAATACTGGTAGTTATGTAATGCTCCAGTAGGGAGTAGAGCTCTTCTGCAGCCTTATGTACTCCTCATCAGGGGAATGAGCCGCAGGTGGGATTGACTGACGCCATCTTGGAACTTCAAACGCTGTAGAAGAAACAAACTCCCACACATACACTGCAGAAATAAATTATACATAAACATACTTAAACGCTGTAGTCTAAAACGGAGCAAAGCACATTATAAAGTAAACCCCCAAACCATACAGACCATTAAAACTGACAATACAGTAGTCCCCCGCTATTTCGCGGTTAGTTTTTCGTGGACTCGATCTATCGCGGTTTTTCAAAATAAAATCAGATGACACAATTGACTGATTGATGGATGAGTTGCACAATCAGCACAGAATTTTAATTTAAAATAAATTATTTGTAATTATTTAGCAGCAGTGTGCAGTCCAAGCTGCAGAAAAAGCTTCCTCCTGCAGCTGATCAGCTGATCTCCACTCTGCAGCTAAGTGGGCGTGGCCAAGGTGGCAGAGTGCAGTGGAGGCAGAGAGCTGAATTCATGACTTGATGTGACCTTTGGATCAGTTAAAGTTTGCCTTCATTTCTGTGTTCATGTTTAATTCTGTTATTTTATGTTTATTAATGTTTATTAAATTTGTTCTTTTTTTTACAAAAGAAACAATACAAGGCAATCTCATAATGATAGTGTACAAAATGTAAAAAAATGAAAGGTGGCAGAAAGAAGAATAAATCTTATTATATCTGCCCCTTATCTCCAACAATCAGATTAAACAACAGTAGTCAAACCATGTAAACAATAATAATCTTCAACCAACTTTTTCCAACAGTCAGGTTAAACAATAATATTCTTCAACCAACAGTACAAAATTACTAACTCTTTTTAATTTTCTAACTAACAGTACAAAATGACTAACTCTTTCTAATTTTCTAACTAATACAATACACATTACGTTATTTCACATATATTTTTTTAACACATTTGTTTTGATCATTTTTTTAAATGTAAACATTGACTTGGCATTTTTAACTACATTCTCCAAGCCATTCCATAATCTAATTCCCTGGATTGAGGTAGAACGTCCCTTCAAACTGGTTCTGAATTGTGGTTTTACAAACAACTCTGTTCCCTTAAGATTATAACAACTTTGTCTTTTAACAAAGTGCATTTGGATATTTAAAGGTAATGCATTATTTTGAGCTCTATACATAACTGATAAAATATTATAGTCTACCAAATCATGGAACTTCAATAACTTCAGTTGATAAAATAATGTACTTGATGGATGACGGTAATGTTTTCTAGTGATAATTCTTACAGCTCTTTTCTGTAATACAAAAATAGGCTTTGTGATTGTTTTACACGCATTCCCCCAAACATCAATACAATAGATTAAGTGTGGAACAATGATTGTGTTATACAACAAATACAGAGCTTTATCATTCAATAGGTCTCTGACTTTGTACAGTACTGCAATCGATTTAGCTATTTTTATTCTTACAGAATTTATGTGTTGTTTCCATGTCAGTTTGTCATCAATGATAACACCCAAAAACTTCACCTCATTCACTCTACAAATCTCAACATCCTCAATTTTGAGTGGAACATCAACAGTTTTCTTTTTATTACCGAATATCATGTAATTAGTTTTTTCTAGATTTAATGATAATTTATTTATTTTAAACCAAGTTTGTATCTTGACAAATTCTGTCTTTATCAATTCTAACATTTGTTCTATATCTTCACCTGAACAGAAAAAAGTGGTATCATCAGCGAAAAGTACACATTTAAGGAGTCCTGACACATTTACCAAGTCATTCACATATAAAATAAAAAGCTTTGGTCCAAGTACAGAGCCTTGGGGAACTCCACATGTGATATTACAGAGGTCAGATCTTACATCATTTATTTGTACAAATTGTTTCCTATTTTTTAAGTAGCTAGATACCCACTGTAATGCTGGTCCTCTAATACCATATTTGTTCAGTTTTTCAAGGAGAATGGTGTGATCAATAGTATCGAATGCTTTTTTTAAATCAACAAAGATACTGATACAATGTTGTTTTTGATCGACAGCAGTAGTTATTTGTTCCATTAATTCCATGAGAGCCATTGATGTAGAGTTTTTTGATCTAAACCCATACTGACTGTTGCTTAGAATATTTTGTTTATCTATAAATTGGTCTAGTCTGTTCACAAATAGTTTTTCAAGAATTTTTGAAAACTGTGGTAACAAGGATATAGGTCTATAATTGTTGAATACACATTTATCACCATTTTTAAAAAGAGGAACGACCTTAGCTACTTTCATATTATCTGGAAAAATTCCTGTTGAAAATGATAAGTTACATATGTATGTGAACGGCTCAATAATATGGCTCATTATGTCCTTTACAAACATCATATCCATGTCCACCCAGTCTTTCGATCTCTTGTCTGTAAGATGTTTTACTACATTCATTATTTCCTCTTTGTTAGTTCCATTTAGGAAAATACTATTTGCACAACCTGTAATTGAGTGGATCATATTTTTATCTACTTTTGGTATCTTAGCTGCAAGGCTTGATCCAACATTCACAAAATATTGATTAAATCCATTAACAAATCCAATAACATATTTAGAGTGTTTCATTTAATTTACAGCTACTCCTCTTGCTTTAATTTAACTTCACTTCCCGTTCCACCTGGTCTCAGTTTGTAATCAGCACACCTGCGATGAATCTACCGGTAATCGTTATTTGTCAAACGTGATTATATTTTGTTTTTTGTACATTTTGCCTCTGCACTTCTGTCTTCACTTGGCTCCACCATTCCTCTGCAACCATAACGTCTGACTGCACTTGTCACACATCAGTCAGATTCATCTCGTGCACGCCATCTTTGTCTTCTGCAAATAAACAACATTTACTGGAGCCAGATGAAAATCTCAAGGCTTCAAACTGTGACTGACAAACTCGAAGATCACATTTTTGCTTCAGTTCTGGTTGCATATCGTGTCGGACAACAATCAAAGTTTGGTCATTTGAACCTTTTTGCCGACATGTAGCATGTTTTGGGGGTAAAACACACAAAACGGTAAAATGCTCCAAACTGCTGGAACGATGAAAAGGGGAAAACACGCCTCGCTCCAACAGAACACGACTGAAACTAATAAAGCTGAACATGCGAGTTTAATCATTTGTGCTCCAAGCTGACAACTGAGCATCACAAAACCCTCCGTCATTTTGTGACATTTGTACAACAACACACACTCTTCTCTTGTTCGGCCCATTTCTGTCCCCGTCTCCACGGTGACGGTGACCCGACATGGAACATGATGCTGGACGAGTCCAGGAATGTAACCTCGCATCTCTGCCAGCTTGTTGCAGGAACAGCTCAACAAGCATCAACAAGCTCCTACAACACTTCCTGCTGCTCGTCTGCTTATCCGTCTGCTCTGAGACACTTCCTGTAACCATGTCCTGCATCACTTCAAATCAAAACTACTCCTGAGAGAACTAAAAGGATGGAAGAGGCAGTGGTATTTTATTGACACCAAACCCATAAAAAATCCTAATTAATCAAAGAAGGCCAGCATGTTCCTAACAGCGAGTTACTTTATTTAATTTCAAACCTCTGCAGAGCTCGCTGGATTGTTTGTCTTGCTGCTGCGGGGGTGAGATAAATTAAACGGGCTCTAAAAGCTGAGGAGCGCTGCTGATGCTGTCGGCCTCCAGGGCTCGGAGCTTTGCTTTTAAACTCAGCTCTGCTCCAAATCAAATAAACTCCTCTTCAGCCGCTTTATTTATCAGCAGCAAAGATCCTCCTGAGGAAATCAGACTCTACACGTGTCTCTCTGTGGTGACTCAAAGAAAAAAAGACTCCCCAGAAACCTCTGTTTACAGAATGATTCAGAGACTCCTTCCTCTTTCATGATATTAATCTGGATTTAATGGATTCAAGTAAAGAAATGAACCTCATGTTTATAAATGTCCTCGTGTCTTTTTGTGTGAATGAATCATTCACACATTGTGATTCATTTTTCTTCCGTAAGTTTTTTTTGGCAGTCTTTCTCGTTCCACAATTTTTGTTGTTGTTGTTGTTATTTCAACAAATCATGAATCAAAACTTTTAGCTCTTTCAGGACAATCCTGCTATGACTTTTGGTATTGGTGCACTTTAGCTTTATGAAATATTTAGCCTTTTCTGACCCTCCTTTTATAAGACTGAGCTGAATACAGTACCTCAGGCTGAGGAAGTCTTTTGGATGAAAGACGAAACGTTTCTACAATATTTTTGTTTTGTTTTGTTTTTTGAATGTCCAGAGGACCAGAATTAACCTTTTTTTTATGAGCATGCATCAGGATACTTATCTGACCCTTTTTCTAATAGAAAATGAATTGAGCTCATTTTACACCCTTCACATCTTTAGATCTATTTACAAACTGTTACTCCTTCCATGTTTAGTTCTGGTTCAGCTTCTTTGTGCAAATTAGAACATTTTCCCAGCTACTATTAGGCTGTTTTATGCTATGCCTAATTCCACATTTTTTAAAACTAATTTAAACTTTTTTCCAGTCTATTTCTTCAAAAACGTGCTCTCTCCACTTTGTTCTGGTACTTTAAGATTCTTTCTGATTTCTTTTAGCTGCTTTTCAGCAGTTTTTTTGCTAATACTGTAGAAGTTTTTTTCCAAGTAATTTCCACTTTTTGTGCTAATTTCTGCTCCTTTAAGCAAACATGTTCTTTCTGCTTTCTTCTGCTAATCTAAGCTTGTTCTACCTTTTCAGCTCCTGTTTAATTTATTTATTTATTTATTTATTTTTAGCATTTTTAGCTATTTTAAGCTGTTTTCAAATAAATTCAAGATTTTCTTGGTATTTTGTGCTACTTTCAGCTTGATTAACTTGCTAATTTCAGCTTGGTGTGTTCCTTTCAGCTTTTTTTCTGTTTGTTTCAGCTTTTTCTGCTATTTCAGCTACATTTTAGCTTGTTTTGCTAAATGTAGCTTTTTCAGCTAATTCTACATTTTTTTTAAAGCTCATTCAGCTCCTTCAACTTCCTTCTGGTAGTTTAAACCTTTTTCTGCATTTTCAGCTACTTTTCAGCATTTTTTTGTTTTTTGTTTTTTGGGGGAATTGCTAGCCTGGCCCTCGCCTTCCTGCACAGCTCCGCTCAATTCTCATTTCCCTTCACTGCTCAGTCTGGGACTTCTCCCATAGACAACGATTTCTCCGGTTGATTTTTGACCGGACCAATCAGAGAACAGAAGGGGCGGAGTTTTTGGCCCCTAACCCACGCCCCCACCTGTCCCAGCTCGCAGCCAGCGAGCAGCCGCATGTTCTCATTCAAAGCGATGCAGGACTGTTTTATATGTGACACAAATGTATTAATTTCCCCTTCTTAATCCCTTATCTGGAGTTTTCTTTTGTTTTTTTGGCCAAAAGTCAAGTGATCGCTCCCTCCCTCCTCCTCCTCCTCTCTCTCCGCTGAGTGCAAAGAATAAGGAAGTGCCTCAGGTTGTCACGAGAGAAAAAAACTCGGGTTTTACGTTGTTGCCCGAGTCCCTGCATATTTTCTGGTCTTCTGGTGTGCTGGACCAGCGCTACATGGTTTTATTTTATATTTTTCAAACGTTTTATTAACATATAAACACAGAATATGCAGGCAGCGAGAGAAAATGCAGCAGGAGGCGGAGCTGATGTCAAGTTCGGCAGAGCACAGAGGGGGAGGGAGCAGAATGCTTTCCTGTTCAAAATTTTTCTAAGATCCAATGGTTTTGTTCCTCAGCAGAGGCCACGCCTCCAGCAAGAATCGTTTCTCTATGGAGAAAGTCCAGACCCTAGTTCGAAGCGAAGTGAAGGACAAGCGTCTGGTTTTAACCAGGCTAGGGCATTGCTAATTTCAGATTGTTTTGGTAATTTCCTGATTTTGTGCTAATTTCTGCTTACTTAAACCTATTTCAGCAAATAAGTGTTCTTTCTGCTTTGTTCTGTTAAGTTTGTTCTTCCATTTCAGCTACATTTCAGAATGTTTTTAGATAATTTCAGCTGTTTTTCAACAAGTTCTTCAGCAATAAGCATTCACACTGCATTTTTGCAGGAAATGCAATTTCTCTAGTTACAATTATTTTAATACATATTACGATTTTTCTAGTTACATTACAATTATTTTAATACATATTACAATCGTGCATAATAAATATTTTCAATGATGTGAAAACACTCCCTAAATGGTCTCTGAAATCACAAGGTGTCAAGCATTTCTAAGCCATTTTGAATTAATACTAATCAAATTTACTGTGCACAAATGCATAATGAAATTGATTTCAGATTTACCATATGTGTGAGTTTAATACACGGCCAGAAATGACACAATATTAAAGAGAAATCTTAAATTGCACACTTATAAAATCCATCCAATTTGGTTAGATTGTTTTTGAGTGTGGTCAGCTACTGAGTTCAAAATATATACCGTAGATTGTTTTTGGAGTTGGTAATATAACCCACAGCAGTGTAAAAAAATAAAATGATAATAATAATGCTACTTTAATCTGCATACAGTACTTTAGGTATTATAAATAAAAAAACATGTTGTAAAGTGATCATGGTGTTTAGAGCCCCATTTGAGACCAATTAGGTCTTGTTGTTTTTCACTAGTTTTTCAGTTTTCTCTTTAAGGTAATAAAATGTCTAGATGACATTTAAACTGCAGTCTTAATAATAAAGCAGAGATGAAACAGTTATTTACAACTCACACACTGAAAGTTGTTGCTTAAATTGTACTGAAAGCCAAAGACCTTTATAAACTGATCGTAAACAAAACTTGGCTTGTTGCTAATTTGCTTTAGCAATATTGCCTGTGGTAAAATGAAAAAATGTGACATTTTCAAGCAGAAATGTTGGCTCGAGGCAGTCAAATTGTATAATCACACATACAGCGTAAACATAAGGAGTTCATGCATATCATTCAAAACCTCATAACCCAGAATCAACTAAAAATGTTTGAAGAGTAAAATGTGTTCTGTCTTACCATGAAATAATCATTGTACACATAACTTTATTTTAAATGTAGGCACAGTATTTGAGAATATTGATGATGATCCTTTCTCTCAGGCACCTCTAAACTATGGGGTACCTCATGGGTTTGTTTTTGGACTTGTTTTATTTTTGTCATGCATGCCATCTAATACACAAATTCAGTTGCATGGTTTATTGCATGTTATGGTTCTTAGGGGCCAAGATGGTGTAGAGGCAGGGGAACCGACTTGGGACCTGAAGGACCCAGGCTCGAACCCCAGTCACGGCATACCTTGTGGTGTCTATGGGCGGCACACCTCATCCCCAATTGCCCCCCGGGCGCCTTCAATAGCTGCCCACTGCCCCACCTGGTGGTGGTTGGGTTAAATGCAGAGACTAATTTCGTCTTGTATGGAAACATACACAGATGACAAATGTGACATTATTATTATTATATTTTAGTTTTGTTGGTTCTTCATAAAATAATGGACTCCGTCTGTGCTTGTAGGTCTTCACAGTTGTTGAATCTCTACCACACACTGATGGCACAGGCCCTCGTCAGAGGTCACTCAAACAGACCCACTGAGGTTTTATGCTGCATTACCGGTAGACGAGTACCATCAGTGGGTAGATGGATGTATGCCTGGGTGGGTGGGTCAGTCCCTGTGGGAATCGATAAACAAATGAACGGAGGAGAGACCACCTGCGGCCTTGTTTTTCTCTTTGTTTAGCATGAAAAGCTCAAATCATCAACCAAAGAGTTTAGAAAGGACGTCTAAGAAGATCTTTTCCTGTCTACTCCCAGTGGACTCATTCATCTTAAACCAGCTCCTCATACATATTTTGCTTTCACAGATTCCTCCTCTATAATAAAAATAATATAATTTACTCCAAACCCCAGTGTGTTTTATTATTGTTTGTTGTTCCCTATAGGACGTGCTGGTTGCAACAGAGTTTAACCAACCAGAAATGTTTTCTTATCTGGCATCTTTCAGACATGCCAGATGTTTACATGCACTTAAAAGGTACTAAAGAAACAACATGACAGGCTGCTACATGCCTTATAGACTACCTGCTACTTGAGGTCTTTACTTAGTAAGACACAAAGCCCAAGGCACTGACTTTGATTTGTAACGTGTGATCTTTAGTTCTGAAGACGTATCACAGTTTAAATAAGAGTTCAAATATCATCCAGGACTTTTATGAACAGCTTAGAACTAACTTAACTGTCTTGTAAAAAGTACAAAAGTGTGTGTGTGTGTGTGTGTGTGTGTGTGTGTGTGT
>JBBPBX010036886.1:0-17884 GCA_038048925.1 Garcialebias charrua | reverse complement strand
CAGGTCTTTCTCATTGATTGATTATAAAATGTTGGTGAGTTTATTAGGTTTAACTTTAACCTGGGTAGATATTTGGTAATTGATGATGGTCCTTTCTCTCAGGCACCTCTATGTCTATGGGGTGCCTCAGGGGGTTGTATTTGGGCTTGTTTCATTTTTGTCATAGTGCTCCTTTTGAACCACCTCATACAAAAAGTTCAACTGTGTGTTTTATTACCCGTTATGCTGATGATACACAGCTTTATCTGTTCTTAAAGTGTGGTGATTTCGAAGGTGTCACTGTTCAGTAACTTGACTAAGATTAGCAAATCGTTGTTTGTGAAATTTCTTCAACTTATTTACGATTTTCTTTGGTTTTTGTTTTAAACGTAATTGCTGGTGGACTTTTTTTGTTCTTCACACAAAACCATTTGCAAAACATCTAACTGTATGGCATTTACCCCAACTTTGAAAAACATGCTAAATTTGACCATTTTACTATTTTTCTTTCAGCTGCTTGCCACAGGAATGAGAAATTTGCCAATTGTTTTATGCCAAATGCTCTTCCTGACACAACCTGGGCTTGAAATTATACTGATCACTGAGCTACCCCAATGGTTATTTTAACCTAATATACAATGTTGTGTTTTAATTATTCAGAGCTTAAACACTAGAGCCCAAGAAGATTCCCAGCACAATATGAAAAGTGAAGTGGTTTATTTTCAAGCTGGAGTGAATCTGGGGTGAATGGGGAAGATTTGTGGAGGACAGGAGATGGTGAGTATATTTCCAAGTAAATGATTTCCTTCAAATAGGAAAGGTTTGTAGTCTACAGTGTTCTTGTTATTCACAGGTATGGAAAGGAGGGCAAAGGATTCCAGGACATGGGTGAAGGAGAGTAGTTACAAGTAAGTGCAGTATAGACCAGGATTGGTGGAGAGTGGCAGGTCGGACCAGCAGGCTGTGTTACTGATGTTCAGTTTGCTTATTATTGAAGGTTTCCATAAGTGAGGACTTCAGGAAAAGGTTGCTCAGGGAGATACACCAAGTGGAGACGTAAAGGCACAAGAAAGGAGGTAACCCAAGGACCACTGGGAGGAGCAGAAGGCTGCAAGAACCACAAAGAAAGCAAGAGTACAGGTAGTAATATTTGGTGTAAGAGAATGCTAGAAGGTCATCTACTGAGTACTAGTCAATGTTCCAGAGTTCTTCTTCTTCTTCTTAGTGGAGTTTTATGGCGGTTGGCAAACAACGTTAAGGTGCATTACCGCCACCTTCCAGATTGGAGTACGGACTAGACGGCATTGAACACTAAACAACGCGCTCAGGCGTCCTAGAACACCCTAACAACCAATAAACAATTACCCTGATGAAAATCCCCAAAGACAAAAGTGCATCAAGTCCCCTCCACCAAACAAAACTACAACTCAATCGGACCACAGTTAATTCATGGGTAAAGATACCTCACGTCCAGACGTACCCTCAGCTCGACTCAATTCATCACGAATCCTCTCCCAAGACAACTCTGTAACGTCAAAGAACCTCGCAGCAGCCTTCACTATGATTTTGATGTTCTCAGTTTTAGTTCTCGACTGTTCAGAGCAGTTTACAACGTAAGCAATGAATGGAATCAACCTTTCGACCGTGATAGTACTCCGACCACGTTCAGGAACGCTTGGTTTGACTACAGTAGACGTTGAAGAAATATCGTGTTTGACCACTTGAACTGCTTCGGCGTACGTAAGTTTCTTATCAGTCCTAACTTTCTGAATTTCAGCAGCTGCTTTGCGTTTCACACACCCTGCACAAGCTGCAGAATGACCCTCTCCACAATTACAACATGACATCGGAGTCTCACCACAATCACCATAAGCATGGTCCCCCCCACATCTACCACAACGACGTTTACTCCTACAAACATTAGCGATATGCCCATACCTCTGGCACTTAAAGCACCGAAGAGGTGGTGGGACATACAGTAAGCCTTCACACTGAAACACAAATAACCAATCATGATCTTATCCAGCAAGACACTGTCCCAGAAATATAACAGGAGGGACGAACTATCCACTTTCACCCCATCACGATAAGCCAGTAAACGCTTTAAATTCTCAATTTCCCCACCTTTTATGACCTTCTTTAATGCCTCCAAGTCCTCTCCAACAGGAATTCCTGAAATCACTCCTCTTGAACCTCTCACTTCCCCCACAACCTGCCTGTCCACCACTACTCTACCACACACACCGTTTGTAATCCCAAAGCCTTGTCCTTCTGTTCAGCATGTCTACAAACGAGAAGGAGGTTACCATCCCACAACACCTTAGCTAATTCAACATCACCCACAGCATGCTTTAAACCTTTCGAAAAACCAACAGGGCTTACCCCAAGCAAACCCTGGCCTGCCTTAAACCGTAACACAACTTTACACTTGTCCAGCTGTACCTTTTTCCTAATGTCAACACCGCGTTCGTCAACCTCAAGACACCGTTTACCCGAAGTTAAACCCTGTTTGTCACCCCCACTACTACTTGCCATCTTGGTCCGCTCACAATCCAGATTATGCCAAAAAAACGCCCATCCAATCTCGAAGTCCGGTCCTGGCTGTCTTTCGACAGTCTCCATGTTCCAGAGTTCTGGCAGAACTGTCTTCTTATCAGGAGGGAGCTCATCAGTGGGATGAAGAGCAGCTGCTGGTTATTGGCTCCTCTCTGTCACTCAGCTGCTGCGAGAGATGATTAGATATAGAACACACTAGAATCTCTACAATAATTTAGAGAAACATGTCCTCTGCTGTCCTGTAAACTGTAACTCGTGCTTTTGTGTCAACTTTACACTGCCCTGTCTAAGGCACTCCATGTCTGTAAAAGCCAGGACTATTTTCCCTTTTACAGAACTGGTTTTGCTCGGACCTTATCCTAAATTTTACGTGTTTCTGATCTAATTCAGCCATGAGCCATGAAGAGTCAGGTTCCTGCTTACATCATTAATTTTAGCTCGTTCCAGTACATGTACTCTCCTTTTAGGCCCTTGAGATTCTCTGATAAAGACTTTCTTGTTGTTCTTCACTTTCAACTGGAAACATGAAGGGGCTGTGTGCTCGGGGTCCCAAACTTTACTTTGTAAAATAATCTGCCCCTGGGGCATCATAAAGGCAAGTACTCTTAAGTGATTTAACATGCAGGTGAACATCCATCTCTTTATTGATTCTTCTGCTTTAGGATGCTCCTAGTTAACTTTAGTTCAGCTTACTGTATTTTCCAGCATATAAGTCGCATTTATTATGCATCACCGCTGAAATGTTGTATTGATTTATCTGAGTCATAGAATCAGAGTTTCTTTATTATCATAGTTACTATTAAATGGTCAAAACAGCTTCATTTTGCCTGGGCGGCATGGCGCCATCCATCCATTCATCCATCGCAGCTGAAGCCGCTAGCTCTCCAGAGTTCCTCTGCCTGCACCAGTTGAGTGAAGCGAGCACGCACGGGAGGACTTGATGTTGGAGTTCTTTGAAATTTAAAGTGTCATTCAAAAATTGAGTTTTGAATATGGAAAAAGTAAAAAAGTTGCTTCAGAGTATAAGTCGCAGGACTGACAAATCTATGCAAAAAACTGACTTATGCAGAGAGCCAATTTCATCTTTGTATGGGAACATACAATGATGACAACACAGCACTTTATTATTACTATTTATTATTATTGTTGTTTTTATTATTATTAAATGTTTGCCTATTTATCTACTTTGTAATTGTATTTTATGTAAGGGACACAGGTTTAATTTCAATGTGCTATACTGTATTAGCAAAAATATTCTTAGTCGTGAAAGTTCATGCTAAATTATTCTTAGTCGTCTTTTGCTACGACAAATTTTTTGTATGTGTGCTTGTGATTTGCACGAGTGTGCATTTTAGTCACGAAAATTCCACTTGACTAGATCAAGACTTGTTACATCCACTGAACGAATAGGTCTGATCAAGCAAAGCTGTTTGTTTTGCTGTCATTAACAGAAGTTTTAACAGTTTGGTTCTTTTGATGGCTGACTGATTCAGAAATGGTCTTACGTCTCAGTCAGCAATAATCGATCTGCAACTCTGTGGTTTCACAATCAATATGACGTGCAGGGTGTGGGGCAGAGGTGACAGACTGAAGAAACGCCACAATGGTCTTTAGCTTTTTGGTACATTTAAATTTTTTATGACTTCATAATAGCCACAACAGGAGCTTTTATCCTGTGTGCCTCATTTTTTTCTATCTCAGATAAATAATTTAGGTAGACGAATTAATAATACAAATGCAAAGTTTATAATGTGTTAAATAATAAGCTGGAACAATGCAACGCAAAATACTGCTGCTAAACAGACTGTATGAAATGTTCAATATCTGTAAAAAGATTGAAAATATTCAACTTTATTTAGAAAATACCATTGATTTTTAAGATGAATTAATATTTTAGGTATTCTGACTGTCAAAAATTATTGATTACCTCATTTTAATCGGGTTTTGTTTTAAGGAAAGCAAAATTATTAATGCAGTGATTAGATACTTGTCTAAATTTGATCAAATAGCAACAATAAATGAAAGTGATTGATGAAGAATGTTTCATTTAGATTCAGACACTTAACAGAAATGTGAACAATCAGGACTGACAGGTGGGAAACTTCTTAAAGTCTGTCTTAAGTGTCGACACCATCACCAAGATAAATGAAAGTAATTTTACTTTCACAATCACTTGGAGACTTATGCTTTTTTCTTTGCACAATTCCTCCTATAAAACTCAATTTTACCTATAACTTACTATTATGTAACTGGGATGGGATGGGACTGGGATGTAACCGGGACCCCGTGTACATAATCTCGTTTTCATCACATGTACCACATGCGGTGCAAATGACAATAAAGACTCTCTGACTCTGACTATTAATTTCCCATTACCATGGTTCTTTAATAGCTAAGTAAAATTTACTTATACTGTACTTTTAACAAAAACCACAAAGTATTTTACAATAATTTTGACTAAACCACAGGGAAAAAAAGTAATTAACCCAAAATAAGCTTATCATAAAAAGGTCTTAAAGAAAAGCCCATTAAAAAAATAATAAAAACAATTCTGTGGAATTAGTAAACACCATGTAGTAGAGGGCCTGAGTGGAGGTATTAACTGTGAATGAGTTAATTCATATGATAAATTATGACCATACAGTATTTAATTTGTTACGTTTGACCTCTTACATTTTTAGATGATGCACTAATAATAAAATAGCACATGCAGCGATGTTTGAAGTTCTGATATCTTTGCATTACAAGAACAACTTGTGAAATAAATAAAAAACAAAGAAGTGAAACTTCACGTTCCACAAGCGGAAAAATATTAACCAGAGGTCACAAAAAAAAGTTAATTCATGTCATCTGGGCAAGTCTCTTTAGGTGTTTCAGTTCCTCTCGGCACTTCAGCCTCCCGGCCATTTCACGTAACTCATCTGCGATGACATGCTTCACCTGTGCACGCGTGCACGTCAGCCCCAAAATAATTTTCATACCAGCAAAACGTAGACTCAACCTTAAAGTCATAAAAAAGAAGCATTTTCTAAACACTCATTTTCAGGAATTGACACAGTATTTCCTTTTTATTTGGTTTCACATCTCAAAATATTATGTGTCGTGACATTCTCAGATCTGTACTGTCACTGTACAGTCTCTGACACACACACACACACCTTTCAATTGCATTTACCTTTGCGCACCCTATCAGTTTCCATCCCGTTTTTAAAGCTGCACCTGAAAGCTGCACAGGTTGTCTTGTACTTTGTGTGTCTCTTCTTGTCTGGTGTACAGTACTGACAGGTTAATGTGCACCTGACCCACGTGTCCGATCAACATTAAAGTATGGCACAGGGTGTCTTCACAACCATCTTCTAGAAGACAAATTCCAGAAAAGTGAGTCCTGAGGCGCTGACTTTTGAAAAATTGAGCGAGTCAAAATGTAGAAAATGAATTTATTGGAAGACGGACAAGTGATTAATTTGCTCAACAGTCCTACCTTGAGAGTAACTCTCCTCATATTCAGTGTGTAATATATTTTTTGAGTCATGGAGCCTCCACTTCTCTCAAAAACAATCACCAAGTGTTGTAGCTCCAGCTGCAGAGGAGAACAAACAGTTCAAGGCTTTTCTCCCAAATATCTGAGTTTCTCATCAACACCAACACGTGGGTGTTTTTTGTGCTGGCCAAAAGCCTTGAAAACATTCGACTGTTGATGCACTCTGCGTTCATTCGTAACTCCACACACGCTCTGCATGTTCCTGGAACAGGAAATGCTCCAGAGGAATGGAGATGGACATGTGTCTACTCTTCCTCGGGGTTAAGGGAGCAGATCCACCCTGACACAGTGCAGCTGGGGCTCTCTCTGCATAGCATCGTGGGATGATTATGAAGCAACGCTCTGATAAATAGATGGATTGTTCTTCAGGATGAGTGTGTTTCAGTCATAATGCTTGCTTGCTTTAATAAAATACATAAAAGTGAACTTTAAAGTACCCACACATTAAATAAATACTTTTGTTAGTGCACTTTTTGTGTTACTTTCCCCTGGAGTGAGCCTTTTTCTATGTATAGGCTTCATTGTTGACATGTGTGACTTCAGCCTCCACAGTTTGGCCCATTTTCAGGAAATTACCTCACGAACAGAAGCACTGGTCTGATACCAGACCCCCTTTTTTCTGCCCCAACGTTGGGCTGTTTAGTGTCATGTTTAACATCCAGAGGGCGAATTTGAGTTTGAGTCATGCTAATCTGTTCAATGTACACCCATACATCAGTCTTATGACACACCGCCTGCACATCTTGTGAAACACAATTCTTACAACCATCAGAGATGATTCACTCAGGCGTGAATCACACAAAACGTTCCTGTGTCTGCTGACTTCCTGCTCTGATTCAGGGGTCTTTGAGGGTCCTCGTACCGATACACGCCTTCTCTTTGTAGGCTATAATCACTTTCTTGTGTGTTTACTGTAAAGTGAGGCATTTGAGCCACGCTTCTCCAGGAATGACTCACCTGTTGTACGATTCTTTACATGTTACAACTGAATTACACGCGGTTCAGGTAAAATAAGGAGTGCGAAGGCGAAGTCTGTGGAAACAGTCACCTTGTTTAAGTGGTGCAAGGTTGTGAAAGAGTTGTTCAGACCATTATTATAGCGTTGTTTAAAAAACCCATCACCCAGAATGGTCTCAGTTTTGTTCACATTAGTGAGAAGCAGTTTGTCCGCTGGGATCTGCTGAGTCATGTAAACAGTTTGTTGTGAATCTGGCATATGACTGACATGAGTGGGAATGAAGACGGTGAGGAAAAACTGTTTTTCACTGAAAGGGAAAACTGAAAAATCCACATTTGGCTCACATTTGGATTTCAGCTTCTATTTAGAAGAACTTAGCATTTGTGCCAGTTTTTTATTTATTTAAATTACTCTAGAATTAATATTTTATTCTGCACCGTCATGTTTTTCCCTTTCAGCTGCTCCCTGCTTCAGGGGCCGCCACAGCTTCCTGAAGAAACCTAGCATCACAGTCGCCGAGGTTTAGGATCCAGGATGCAGACTGGACTCAAAAGTATAAAAGTAAACAGTTTTATTTACATAATTTAATACTTTAATGCTAGCAAAGCTCTGCAGAGAGTGGTGAAGGCTGCACAGAAGTCTGTTGGAGTCGACCTCCCCACCATCATAGACATCTACACCTCCAAATGCAGGAAGAGGGCCACCTGCATCATGAAGGACCCCACTCACCCAGCACACACACTTTTTGCCCCACTCCCCTCAGGAAGGAGGTTGAGAAGCATTAAAGCTGGGGTATGTAAGATTGTAATGTAGTCTGTAACTTTTCAAACAATATATATTTTAACATATTTCTTCACTCTGTCACTAGATTGATGTTAGAGAGGTAATCTCTGAAAAAACTAAAAAAAATATTGTCCCCTTGCTTCTCCAGGTGGTAAATAAGCATTTCTAAAAAGAAAAAGTGACCCGCCATTTTCCAGCCAATAAAAACAAAGTTTGTAACCAGCCAATAAAAACCGAGCTTGAATTTGAATCAGCCAATAAAAACAGAGCTTGAATTCAAATTTCAACAGACCACAAGGGGGCAGAGCCATATATGGCTCTGAGGGGGAGGGATCAGAATGCTTTGCTTGTTGAAATTTTTTCTAAGTGCTGCTGTTCTACAGAAACTGCAGACTGAACCTTTAAGTGTAGAACCACTAGACTGAGGAACAGCTTCTACCCTGAGGCTGTTAGACTCATGAATCTCTAGTACGAAGCGAAGTGAAGGACAAGGGTCTGGTTTTAGGCTAAGCGTTTGGTGTATTTTTATTAGTTTTTTCTTAGTTCATATATTGGATCTTATTGCTGTTTTTCTTTTACATTTTAAGTTGGATTTAACTGGGACCCTGAGTACACAATCTCAGACAAAGAACCTTGAATCCTCGAATCCTTGAATAAATGTAAACTAAAGTGCTGATGTGGCAGTCAGGAACTGTCAAATCTCAAAAGCTCAGGAACAATGCAAGGGTTCGAGAAGGACCGAGATGACATCAAAATGATGTTCGATTCATTACTGAGGAACCAACAGAGACAGAATATAAAGAATGACAAACACCTGAGAGACGACAAGGATCAGTGAGAGTGGCAGCAGCAGGAAACTGTCTGAGGAGAACTGGTGATGGGAAAACACAAGAAACGGAAAGAAAGAAAAAAACAGACGATAAACAGAAACAAGGAAAAAAATAATCTAATTATCACAAAACAAACCACCAAAAGTAACCAAAATGCACCTACCCTGGGCTCAAACCCACAACCTCAGCATTACAAGACCGTAACAAAGACCACCGAGCTACCACAGATCTGGTTGTTTTGCACCATCTTACCCCACATTAATATATTTATTAATAGCTGCAGAAAAAATATAAAATCTGGACATAAAAAATAAACACAATAACTTTTTTCTTCTTTCGGCTGCTCCCTTCTTCAGGGGCCGCCACAGTGAACTAACTCACACGAAGCCGTGGCAATTGTTTTTACACCGGATGTCCTTCCTGACTCAACCACAGACCACCGAGCTACCACAGCCCTCTGTGTGGAGCGGAGGGCTGCTAACTGGGGAGCAGATGGTGGGAGTTACGGGCCTTGCTCAAGGGCTCAGAGTGGGGCAGGTGTGGATGCTTCACATTTTTTGATGTTGTCAATACGGGGAGTTGAACCAGCGACTTTCTGATCACAGTTCCACTTTCTCTAACCTCTACAATAACAATAATAACAAAACAATTAAAACAATTAAAAAAGTCAAATGAACTAAAAATAAATCAACTCCGAATTTAATATGTTATATAGCCTCACCCCTTAATGGTTAAAGAAAGAAGCCAAGACAAACAGACAAAAATATTCATTAACATTGCTGTAAATACTTGTAAACTGTATCATTTTATCTAATTTATAGAAAACTTTTTATACTGTAAAACCACAATTTTATTTTGAAAAGGGCTAAATAAACACAATTTATGTATACATTTTCATTTAAAACATTGAATTATTTTTTGTCATTTGTATTATCTTCAAAGTGACCATATTGGAAAAATATTGCCTATTTTTTATTCTAATTTTTATTAAACATTATGGATATGAATAAGTAATGACTGAATATAAACTTTGAAAAATAAAGTTGAGTAAGAAAAATAAAGTTGAGTAAGAACAAAAATTGAACATTTCATTGCTAAATTCCCTTTCTATTACATTAGGGCTTAGTGTATTACTAGTTGATGTTTTTCTTAGTTAATCCTAGATGTTATTACTGTTTTTCTCTTGCATTTGTTGTTGGATGTAACTGGGACCCCATGTACATAATCTCGTTTTCATCACATGTACCACATGTGATGCAAATGACAATAAAGACTCTCTGACTCTGACTCTAAATTTGAGACTTTTCAGTGGAAGTCTTCTGTGGCCTGACATTCTTATGATCTAACCCAACGAGTCATCTCACAACACTGTCCAAAAACATTCACATACAGGCGGTCCCCGAGTTACGAACAAGTTCCGTTCCTACGCCCAGTCGTAACTCGAAAATCGACATGAGTCGGAAAATACGTCCAAACGGCACCTCATACATACAGTACTGTATTTTTACCAAGCACTTAGCCTATCCTAACGCAGTACCCTACATAATTATCAAAAAACACATACATTTCAGAGCCATAATGAAGGGAAAAAAGAGTTAATTTCCTACTCTGGACTGGTGGTGAAGCCATTTCCTCGTTCCTCCCTCCCTCCACCAGATTCTCCATTCGTTTACGTTGAAAAACCGCCGTCCATAAAACAGCTACTTTTCCACAGCTGCTGCGTTTCCAGCTCATGTATCCGAAAGCAGCAACCTCTGATCGGACACGGTCCGTCGAAAGCCGGTTGTCTGTCCAGCTTGCTCCAACAAGTTTTGTAGCATCCGCAGCTAACCGGAAACTGACGGAAACTGCCGGAAACTACTGGAAACTGCCGGAAACTGCCGGAAATTGCGTAAATCGGCTTCAAAATAATAATAATACTTTATTTATAAAGCCATTTAAAACACAGCTGCAACAAAGTGCTGTACACATAAAATCAAGAACATTTAAACACATAAAATAAGATTTTTCACATTTAAATTTTTTTTATTATAATTTTTTTATGAGATGCGTGACGTAACCCCGAAACGTCGTAAGTCGAGGCCGTCGTAAGTCGAGGACTACCTGTATAGTATAAAATGACCATTTTTAAAAGTTATCTCTGTGTGGAAGCCAGCAGATTGCACTGAATCATCAATTCATTACAATCTCCCATTCTGTGCAGCACTTTGACAAAAATGAAAAGGACCAACTCCAGCAGATCCAGGATGAGCAGCCATGTGCCTCAACTGGAAACAGACACAAACTCTTTCAGTCAAACATAATTTGATTTATTATATTTTTGATCACCCAAAATAAATAAATAAAACAGCAGAGCCATTAAGTATGGAAATCAAGTGCAACATGATAAAATCCATTGCGTGGTCAAAAGGTTTTTTATTTATTTATGGAGTTTTTTACTCTGTCGCTGCCTCATGTCTAACACTCTGCTCTGTCTCAGTTATTGATTCAGCTTTTAGATTATTGATCAAACCACAGCAGTGTGTGTGTAGGGGGATGGGGTGTATGGCACTCAACTAAATTTGCCAATAATGTAAAAAAAAAAAAAATGCACAAAACAACAGAAAATGGTTCAAACACACACACAGAAATATTAAAATCAACCTTTTATATCTAATGTTTAATGCCCCTTAATGTGATGCTCTCAGATGGGGCGTGCTCATTGACTTTTAATAAACTGGAGGACGCACAACAGACGCAGGTGATGCAAACAAGATGACACCCTGAAGAAAAGAGTCTGAACTTTTTAGAGGTTTTCATATTTCTTCCTGCCAAAGTTTGTAGATTTCTAGAAACATCATTTCCAGGAGGTCTAAGGTTATACAACCTACATCCAGGAGGAGGAGCAGGAGCCTTCACCTCAGGTGTGAATAGAAGTCGAATGAATGAAACAGAAGAGATATTAGAGATCAACTGTGGGGACAACAGGCTGAAAATAGATGAGTGCATTTTATTTTGGAAATTCTCACCTGATAAGAAGGGGGAAGCTCCTCTGTGAGGAGAGAAGTGAGAGGGTGGACTTAATGGGGGGAGTGGTTAGCTGTGCAGCCTGCCTGTATATAGAGAAGGCAGAGCTTGGCTGGCAGAGCAGATCCTGTGTGAGGGAAAGTGAAGGGCGTGTGACCTGTTGGACCCTCAGTGTGAATGACTTCCTGAGCATCAACACAGATCTGCAGCTTTTCTGTTGGATTACAAAACCCAGACCTTCTGCTGCTTTATAAGGTAAAAAACAACTCTTTGCTTTGTTTCACTCCACAGCAGCTCTGGTCTGTGGCAGGTGCAGCCTGGTCTATGACTTGAACATCTTTCTACATTTAAAGGGTCAAAAGTTGTTTTTATCTCCTTTAGTCTGCTGTTATGACTTACTTATTACATTCTGGGCGTGAAAATATGTTTTAATAGACTTTTGAAGATTATTGTGTAACTCATAAAAACACAAAGAGAAGTCCTTTCACTCACCTGTTGGAGCTCAAGCCTCATTCGCTTGAAGAGAGCTGAACCGCCTTTAACAAACTGAGCTGAACAGAAAGCAGTGAAGAAAAGCAGGAAAGTTTTTATTTTTTATAGATACACAGCAGAGAACAAATTATCTCCTGGGTGGTGCAGCTCTGTGTCAAAGTTCAGCCGTGTGACGTGTAAAAGGTGAAAAAGTTAAAGTACTGTATAATGTTTGATACTGATGCTTTAATCAGTTTGTCTGCTTGCGATTTAGTTTAGTTTGTGTCCAAGCTTTTAAAATAACAAATATTATTTTTTGCTTTAACTTGAGACAGCAGATGAGAATCATTCTGGTGCTCACGATACTGAAAATTTAATTTGAGATTCATTTTTCTGTTGAAAACTCCCCATTTGTATACATTTTTCCAGGCTATTACCACAACTCGTGATATTTTTCAAGCATAAAGTACTATAAATACATATCTGCCACTATACATCAGTATCTGGCTAATTCTTTACAACTACAGTATTTAGGTTCTGATAAGTCCAGCTGCGGCGCTGAACTAATGTGTGACATGTACGTGCACACTCATGAATGTGGATGTGAATGTGTGGGTGCAGGGGGTTCATCTGTGTGTGGGAGAGATGGCTACAGCTGTTCTGATGGCCCATACGGTAGCTTCTATCAAAAGCTGCAGAGAAAAGTATAAATCATCAAAGTTTTAAACATTTAGAGTACTAAAATATCATCAGTTGGAGTGATTAAAAACTAACTTTTAGAAGTATATTTAGGACATAAATGTATTTATCTAATTAAAAGCTTTATCATGTGTAAGAATAGTAAAGATCAACACCTGTTGCCAACCTTTTACAGACTCTGTTATTATGAGTTTAAGAAGAAATTACGTAATTGTTGCATATAATTTGGTTTAAAGGTCCAAACAGCGCTGTGGGAGTTTTATTGGCTGCTGCATTAAGTCTGTCACAACAAAATGCTTGTGTCCTGCCCATCCCATGCTGCCATCTGCTTGTGTGTGTATGTGTACGTGTGTGTGCACTTCAACTCAAGGCCCATTCATGCAGACAGCAGCACATTTCACTTGAAGCAGAGTTTTCATTGTAAGCAAAGATCTAATTGAAGAATGTTATTTATGTAAGCAGGAGGCTTTTCATAAGCTCAACTATTCAGAAACGCTCAGGCACACATGCAAACAACACAACATGTGACTGTCAAACTTTTCTTGGAGTTATATAACAGCAGTGATCCTTGATCACGCTCAGATATGACATGATGTGCAACGATCCTATCGCTCACCGTTTAAAGCACTTACTGTTCTTGTCAGTGAGCGTTTGTTTCCCCGCTAAGTGAATTTTTATATTTAGTCGCTGTTGGTCTTGGCTGCTTGAAAGGAAAGTCGGAAAAAGAAGTGGAAAATCTCTAAGGATTTGATGGGATTTTATTTGGATCTACTCGGACGTATCTTTAGTGTGTGTGCTCAGTGTGTGTGTGTGTGTGTGTCACAGCAATACATGCATGGTGTCTTGGCAACAGTCATAACCCAAACAGACGGCTCACTTTGTTCCCAGTAAAGTTTGACGGGGGTGCCAATGTTAAAGCACCCTTATAAGTATTCTTTTTTTTTGTGTGTGTGTGTGTGTATCTCATCTCACTGCTTAAAATAAAACATGTAAATTTTACATCGACACATGTAGCTCGATCTTGAAGAGTGAGTTATGACTTTTGGTAGAAGTACGTCACTCATTGTAGATAAATCCCCGCCACAATGGAGGTCTGAAGGATCTTGGCAAAACGATTGCAAACAACCTCATTGGAGCTCTATAGTAGAAGCATAATTTAATCAGGCTGCACACCTACAGAAAGAAAGCTCTGCAGAGAGTGGTGAAGGCTGCACAGAAGTCTGTTGGAGTCAGTCTTCCCACCATCACATACATCTACACCTCCAGATGCAGGAAGAGGGCCACCTGCATCATGAAGGACCCCACTCACCCAGTACACACACTTTTAGTCCCGCTCCCCTCAGGAAGGAGGTTAAGGAGCATTAAAGCCCCCCAGTATACTCCCACGTACGTCCGTTCACGCGCATGTACGCGTGTACTGCACGCAGAGGGTTCAGACATCATACTCGAGTTTCCACCCTGAGCAGCTGCAGCGCAGCTCCACAGACAAGGAGCGTTTACCTACGGGACAAATTGAGGTCGCCGATTGGTCATTCACGCCTACTGAATTGATTGACAGGTCGAAAAAATAAAAAACACAAGCGCTGGCAGCCTCAGCCGCAGCGGTGTTCTGTGTTTATATGTTGCTAATACAGTAACAAGTTCTAAAAAATAAAGAAACAGGGAGCGCTGGTCCTGCAGCCCACACATCAGAGCAGCACACCAGGAAATCTCCAGAACCTCCCGCAGCCACGCTGGACATGAGTTTAATTCACTTGTGACAAATTTGTTCATTTATCATCACTTCAGTCATGGCGTCACTGGAGGAGGAAGAGATCACTTGTCTTTTGGCAAAAAAAAACAAAACAAAAGGCCAGATCAGGGATGAAGAAGGGGAAGTTAATACAATGGTGTCGCATACAAAACAGTCCGGCGCCGGGCAGTTTATTGTGCGACACCGCGTTTGCGTACGCTGTCATAAAAATTGAGCTTTGCGCGTACATGCCCTGCGGGGGTACACTTGTACCTCTGCATATGTACGTGCATACCTCTGCGTATGGACGTACGCGGGAGTATACTGGGAGCTTTAGTGTAGGTTCCACTAGACTGAGGAACAGCTTCTACACTGAGGCTGTTAGCCTCATGAATCTCTAACCAGGATAATCACTGTGAAGAATCACATCATGTTGCAGCTGATCTGTTCATGTTGTGTTCATTCGTGCTCATCTGCTCACACAGACTCATGTTCGTGCTGCTGTTTGGCATATTACTTTATTCTATTAGTACTTACCATATTTTTAGTTGATGTTTATCTTAGTTCATATATTAGA
Source organism: Garcialebias charrua (assembly GCA_038048925.1). Lineage (NCBI taxonomy): Eukaryota > Metazoa > Chordata > Actinopteri > Cyprinodontiformes > Rivulidae > Garcialebias > Garcialebias charrua. The sequence continues at coordinate 2,752 of JBBPBX010036886.1, read as the reverse complement.
TCTTATTACTTTTTTTTTTTTACATTTTATACTTTTGTAGGATGTAAATGGGACCCCGTGTACACAATTTCATTCCACCACATGTACCACATATGGTGTGTGTGACAAATAAAGATCCTTGAATAATTTAAAGTTGCAACAGGCTACAAAATGTTGGACTTTACATCTCTGAAATGGCATTTTGATATATTTCATAGTTTTTATATACAGTAATCGTAGTTTAGCTTTTATTATTTTGGAATGTACAGTATTTTACTGAGTCTTCATCTCAGTTGACACACTAAATATTGAAATGTATAATGCAACTAAAATCTTAGAAAGCATACATTTATTTCTCGGATAACCCTTTTTTGGTGCATATACAAATTATGCATCAAAACATACAGGTAGGTCTATTTTTGTTTACTGCCACAGGACCACATAGAGCCACTGGCAGCAGCTTTGACATTTATTTGGAGCTTGGTTCTTACACTTCTTATACAGTTTTTGTATTAAAATTGATATATATTTTTTTTCTTATTTAATATTACTGTATTACAAAAATGTCTTGGAATTTTGGGTAGTAGTTGCCTTGGCATCATTCATAAGAATCTCTTGCAGAATTTGTTCAAAAAATTTGGTGCAACAACAACAACAACAATGAAAAGTCTTGTTTGTATAAAAATTTTCATTCTTTGCTCACGTCTTTTACAGATTAATCATGCGTCTCATCCTTTTGACGGTTGTGGTGCTGCTCCTGGTGGTGGAGCAGAGTACTGCGGACAGAGTCCTGTCCAGAAGAACCAAGAGAGAACTTGCCAGTCCACTTCATGTGGGTGGCATCAGGGACCCACAGGGCTCGTACTGCCAGAGGAGAGGAGGGTGCTGCCCTGGTAGAGACGACCTGTGCACGGTGCCCTACCTGGATACCATCTGCTACTGTGACTTGTTCTGCAACCGCACCGTCTCTGACTGCTGCCCGGACTTCTGGGGCCACTGTCTGGGCATTGAGCCACCTTTCATTGGTATGTAGGGGTGAAAAGTGTTTGTATGCATCGCTAACCTTTTGCAGGAGTGTGTGTGGGGCTGCCATCGTTAGTTCAGTTCAGTCAGAAAGCCATGGGGCACCCTGCGGACGTGTGAAGATGAGTTATGGTTTAGTTTAGCTTTAAATGTGGGAATGATTGAAAATGAAAGTCAGGGGTGCTTACTTTGCCACATGAAAGTAATATATTTATGTTAAAAATGCAAAAAAACACTTCAATGAACTGTGCTATTATTAATTATGATGCAAAATCATCCAGAAAATTTTAGACAAAACAAATTTATTTCATCATTATGAGTTGAAATTTCATGGATGCTCAGAGTTTATCTTTGAGCGCAACATAATAAGTGTTTTAACGGTAACATCTAAAAACTTAACCGTAGGTATCGGTGTCCACTCTGCATTTGTGCTATCAAATGCTCGTCGTCCATCTCACAGCGGGGGACGTCTCAGGAATCTAGTTTTATGGCTTCTCCTTGTTGTGGCGTTCTTGATGTTCTTTGCTTAGCTGCTGTTAAAAAGACAAGTCGCTGTAGACAAAGATCTGATTTATGGCCAAGGCCTAGAATAAAACGCGATACCTCTTCTTCTTGTATCCAAAAATGTTTTCAAACACCACTGATTGATGGAACTCAGTCAAAGGGTTCGCACCCCTTGCCCTGAAACATGTTTACCTGGAACAGCTGATGACATACAACATAAATCCAATTGAAAGTCAGCTGTTGCAAAGCCACCATAGACGCCGCTTTACACTTGTCCCCACTTCCAGGAACTGTGGTCATTTTCACCAGTTTTTCAAGCTAAAACTGAACAGACGTCGGGAAGTTTTCTGCATCGGCCCTGAGATGGACAATGTTTGTTCAAGGAAGCTGAAACTATTTAGTTCCAATTTATAAGAAAGCAACTGGAACAACACCCTGAAGTTGAAGGTTTCTCATCAACCCATTAAAATCAATTTTTGCCTGCCTCACATAGCAAACGTAGGAAGAGCTGCAGAAACAAACCATTTCTTTAGACTTCTTTCAGTTTGTATCTCAATAAATTTGCTTACTTTGCTTGTAAACCATATGTGTCAAACTCAAGGCCCGGGGGCCAAATGTGACCCTTGTTGACATCTTATCTGGCCCCCAAGATGTTATTGTAAATGTAAAATAATTTTAGCACTTTAATTTATTCAGTACTCTTTGATTATGATGTCAAAAGTGCAACAGAGGATGTCAAATTAGACCAATCAAACTCTTGTTGAGGAACCTGCAACCAAGAACAGATGTTGGGTATCTAACCTGACTTAATGTAGATTCTGAAACCAGCCCTAGTTGGAAAAATGATTTAATTTTGGCCCCTTTTTGTAAGTGAGTTTGACACCCCTGTTATACACTATTGCAATTAGCTTCTATTACCGGTACTAACAAAAGTTAGCTGAGCACAACAATGAGCTAATCCCACAGAATTTCTATCTTAGATTAAGACTATAATAATATTATTATAATTCCAAGATATAAGTTCCAACTACTGAGGTAAACAAAACTGTAACATTTTACTCCATGAGTCAGTACAGTAATATAATGCATTGTCATGTGAACATTTTTATTATAAGAATGGTGATAAAAGAGAGAGTTTGAAGTTTTTTTTAAATTTAAATATGGGATCTCTGCAAAATTGTCAGTATTAAAGTTAATCTATTAAATGTCACAAGTTATAATTGTTGAGTTTGTACTGATTGAAAAA
>JBBPBX010036885.1:0-20491 GCA_038048925.1 Garcialebias charrua | reverse complement strand
ACACACATTCATACACGGTAGTGGTAGGCTGCCATGCAAGGCGCCATCCAGTCCTACCGGGAGCAACTCGGGGTTAAGTGTCTTGCCCAGGGACACAACGAGGTATGCAGTGACCGGGGATCGAACCCCGGATCTTCCGGTCCTGAGCCGGCTGCCCTGCCTCTACACCATCTCGGCCCCTAAAAGATCATTCTAAACAAATATTTATTTATAGATCCCTGCAATATGGTTAAATTCTGTTTTAAAAAACCGTAAAACACTTCTTAAATGTCAGAAGAATGTGATGAGAAAGTTTTGACTGCATTTTATGTTAAAATGATAAAAGTTACATATTTTCATTTTTATTTCATGTAAATAAGATATTTGACCCTTATCGTGAGCCTGAACGCAGATTTTGAAATGAATACTGTATTACTAGGGATGATCGATATTGGATTTTTGACCGATATCCGATATTTCATTTCATTTATTTATTTCTATAGCATTTTACACAACCACGGTGATGGTGACCAAAGTTCTTAACAAAAAACAGTACAGTATTTAAAATTATAACAGGTTAAAAATCAAGAAAAACACAACATAATAGCCAAAAATAAAACCAGAAATGTCACCACATATTTAATTACTAAAAGCCTATTGGAATAAAAAAAAGTCTTAAGCTTCAATTTAAAAGGGCCAAGTTCAGTAATCTGGCGTAGATCAAGCGGGAGTGTATTCCAGAGTCGAGGTGCGGCCGCAGAAAAGGCACGGTCACCCCAACGTTTATACTTTGTCCTTGGAACAGAGAGCAGGAGCTGTCTGACCTCAGAGACCTGGAGCGGGCGGGGAAACTTAACAACTCTGTTATATAAGGAGGAGCGAGGCCATTCAGAGCTTTAAAAACAAATAATAAAAGTTTAAAATCTATACTAAAACGGACAGGAAGCCAATGTAGAGAGAATAAAACAGGTGTGATGTGGTCCCATCTAGGAGTGTTCGTTAAAAGATATGTTAAAACTTATTTGGCCGATAACCGATATTTTTAATATACGTTCCATTGTCAGAACATAGCCTCTTATTTGGGCTTATTTGCTACAAAAATGGTGCAACAACTGTAAGAGCTGGTGACATATATTCAGTAACAGCCATATGATAGGCATAGCACTTTAACTTATATTAAATGAAAAGTGTTGAATGTTATTTATTAGCATTAGTCACTGATGCTCTCTCACTTGTGGAGGCTTGTTCCAGGTTCCTAGCTGCAGTGTGGGATCCTCTGCACTCCTGAAGGACAGCCTTTTAAGTCCAAAGTTTTTGTCTATCCATTGTTTCGTAAGACTAATTATGCTAACGGGGCTAACACGACGTCCAAATGTCTGGTAAAACTCACCCAACAAGTCATGCTATTGGCTATTATCTTCTCAATGACGTCGGAAATGGTTGCTGGTAACTCGGGTAACGTTACGTCGGAGAAATATCTCCGACTGCGGACGATGTAGCGAGGTTCAACGTAGTCCATAACTCTTCAGAATCTGACATCCTCACCAATGAAAAATAAAACTTGCGCACTTGACATCATCGAGTTGCGCTGCCACTGCAGGCAAAAACGGCGCCTTTTATATCGGCGAGTTATTTTAATGGAATGTCCGATATTGAAATTTAACGTCAATTTCAGCCGATAGTGAAACCATGCCGATAATATTGGCCCTCGTTCACGAAAATGTTCGTATTTTTATCCTAAATTTCTCCTACTTTTGTTCGTACGAAGCGTTCGTACGAACATGCCACGTCAGATTCAACAAAGTCTTCTATCCTCAAGAAAAGTGTGTAAATGGCTGCGTAAATTTAATGAATCCCACCTGTTCTATCAACCTGCGCGTGCTCGCGGAGAGGTCATTTACATAATTCCCACCCCTCAAAACACCATATAAGGCCACGTTTCCTGCCTTTTGACAGCAGGAAGTGTCCATTCATTCAAACTCAAGAAGTAAAAGGAGGAACTTCACGCGTTCGGAGATCTGCTCTCAGTCGCGCTGTGGCGCACCGCTACCCCCCACCCCCCGCAGGTGTCGGATGGTCAAATATTTTTAATTTTAGTGTAAACAACTGTGTAGTTTCACTTATTCAGAAGAGCGTGGCGCACCGCTACCCCCCCCCCGCAAGTGTCGGATGTGTTTTTGAACAGAAGCATTTTAAAATGTCTCGAAACTACAGTTAACTTCATATTAATATAATGCATGTTGTCTCCCGTGGGTCGTACAGTATCAGAAATCAAGAATGAATGGTTTGATCTGAAAATGGCTTCAAAGAAACGTCTCGCCGCAGCACGGACAGGAGGAGATCAAGGAAAAGTCTGCGTTACCGAGATGGATGGACAATAAATGCCATGCTGCGCGCGTGCCAACATGTTTTGCAGCACAAATGAGTCATGCGCGCTCCTCCTGGTCATCGCGCAACCACATTCTGCAGGTTATATTTCGAATCAGATATAATAATCTATTGCTCCGATGGTGTTTGGCACAGCAGTCCAGCAATAGCATGAAAATCAGTCTTAATTCGTACTTGTTCTGCGGCGGTGTATGGGAATTTTATGTACCTGGGTGTTAATATGAGGAGGGCTTTGATGACCAAGGGGAGCGCACGACTCACTGAAGCCTGCGCGACACACCAGACAAATTAAACTTAAAATTATAATTCTAATTCAAACAGAATAACCTATTGTCAAGAATAATTATGGTGCGTGATTTTTCTAAACCCAAAATATTTTCTAAATAACGAAATATGAAGTTATTAGTGGAGAAATTCCGTCTGGATGACAGCAGACTGACGCTCCTAAATTATACGACAGGTCCGGACCACTCGTAAATTTTGTTCGTATCTGAAAATAATCTTAGGATACGAAAACATTGTTGAATGCCACAAATGATCCTAAATCACTCGTACGCACAGTTTAAGAACAAATCTGTGCGTACGAACGGTTCGTGAATGAGGGCCAATGTGCATCCCTAAATACTTTGTATTACATAACTGTTAAGTTCTTGTCTGCATGTAAATTATGCCCTGTGTTTTTATTTCCATCATTTGTGTTTGTCCCATTCTGTAATAGATGAAAATGTGTTAAAAAATTATTCAAGCAGGCAGGTTTCATTACAATGACATCAATCCAGATATAAAATGGCAAAATGTTCTGCTCTGAACAAAACAAGTTTCAGCAGTGCTTTTTTATTTCCTAATTTGCTCTTAAATTTGAGCTTTAGGGCGAGCATCACTTGTTTAGAAACAAGGTTACAACTGTATAGTTTACAGATAAACAAAAAAAAACGTTAGGCGCAGCTTGATGATGTCATGCTAACTGATAACCTGTCGACTGACTGGCAAAGATAGAAAAAAAAAAGACTGGCAAAGATAGGTGCAGTTTATGCAGACATGGATTTACAGCTCTCTGCAAAGGATTGCATCAGACTCATGGCACAGAGGGAGTGTAGAAGGGAGGGAGGGGGAGAAAAGAGTGCACTGGGGTGAGGAAAAAACTAAAACAAAAGACGAGCGGTTGTTATTACAAAGAGTTCAGTAAAAAACAGGAATGTGAAGGTGGATTTCTGGAAAATCAAGTTGTCGAAGCTCTGTTCACATCCGGTTCTGGTGAAACAACTCTCTAGCTTTGAGCATGCATCAGGAACTCCTCTCTACTTTTAGCTCTCTTCTTAAAAAAATGATTTCCTGCTAAACTCGTTTCTTCTTTTTGAATGTGTGACTTTTTCTTTGCAGAGCTCCATGTCATGCTTTTGCTTAATTCTTGTGTTCTCGGGCCGATGCATTTGTGTGTCTGAATGCAGACGGGGAGATTAGTTCACTGTAGCTGACACCGTTTGTCTACTGTACCATGACATCATAGTCTCGTGACTGGGGCAGGGCAGGGGGAGGGGTTCAAACAGTTGACACATAATAGAAAACCTACCCCCAGGATAAAACTGGATATGAAGAGAGCAGAAAAATTATTTTAAATAAAGTGAGTGTGTATACACCCACTCTAAACGTGACTAAAAATATCTTGGCAGCATACTACTGTATAATATCTGCACAACCAAAGTTTTTAAACATTTCATTATTTCTGTCATCAGATGACAAGTGTCAGGAATAAGAACTGAAATGTCACTCTTTAAGACAACACATTCTGTTATAATTTTCTTTTGCAGCCTCTGTTTTGATTACTGCTGTAAATATGTATATGTAAATACACAGTAGTTGTTAAATGTGAAGTTTCTAGCTAGGCTGCTGCTTTGCACAAATTCATAAATGCTTTATGGTTTACCAAAGGGCGGCTTGTTACACCACAGCTGTTCCCCTTTGGTAAAGGGAACAAAGGGCATTAGGCATTTATTGCTGGTTACTTTTAAAAGTGGGCTAAGTGGTTAAGCTGTTTTGAAAAATGACTGTCGAGTCATAGTCTTCATATGAATTATTTCTTCTTCTTTTCTTTTTTTTACAAAAGTAAAATGCACACCTCTATATAGTACTCTGATGATTTTACACATAAAATGACTTTGACTTCCGCCTGTTACTTGGTAAATTTTTATATTACTACCGGTATTTTTTTTTCCAGGTTTTTTTATGGTAAGTGTGTTTGTTGCAATCAAACTGCTTCTTCTGTTTTAGCCAGTCGTATGTCAGTGTGTTCAGCTCGATCAAGAGATGGGTGCTATGACTTATTTTTTTGTTTTTTGGAACTGTTGTACTTTATTTACAAAAAAATAGAAATGTGTCAATATTTTCAGTTTCTTCAAAAACATTTACCGGTATCTGCTTTAGCATGCTTGCTCTATTTTTGTCTTTTTGTGTTACTTTCATTTGGGTTTTTTTTTAGCTACTTTTAGCCAAACTGTTTTTACTTTCAGCTAGGCCTTATGTTAATTTTAGTTTTTAGCTATACAGTACTTCTGCTACTTTTAGTTAGCCTTTTACTACTTTAGGCTAGCCTTGTTACCTTTAACTTTTGGCTTACCATTTGTTACTTTTAGCTTTGTTACTTTTAGCTAACAGCTATTATTTTAGTACTTTTGGCTCTTAGCCAGTGTTTTGCTTTTTTAGCTTATTATTTAGTGCTCTGCTTCCTTTAGCTTTAACAGCTTAGCTTCAGCTTCTTCAGCAACTTGCACCAAAATCATTCTGCAAAAATGCAATTTCTTTAGTTATTTTTAAATCCTACAAGAAATGGTGGCATGTCATTTTAGTCATCTTACTATACCTTAATCTGGATTGTTACAAAAGTATGAATTGGGATAAACAAGTCCATTTTGTTCTATTCCAACTCAAGAAAGAGACAAGTTGAAAGAACATATAAGTATGTACATCTGTCGATGGCAGACTTGCCTGGACGCATGATTGTTTCCAGCAGCTGCAGACCACAGAGCGGAGCAGGCGTCAGCTTGGCCATGTTTCCTTACGCTTGTCTCTTTGACTGTGGCAAAATGATCTCGGAGAAACTTCATGGAAAAGTAACTTTGAAAAAAAAAAAAACAGTGGTTGGGGCAGTGAATGAAGCTGAACTAGATGGGCCTGCAGGATCCACTAATGGTTCAAGTGTTTTAAACACGTAAACACTTAAAATCATTTTACTTAGTCTGATGATATTGTTTACTTCTAAAATGTTGTCCTGTGTCCAGTTTTTAATGGGGCTTTTTGTTTCTTTTCCAGGATAAAGTGTTGTCAAATAAGACTCCCAAACTGGATCGCAGTGATGGGGTCAAAGAGATAAAAGAAAAGGCTCCTAAAAGGAAACTGCCCTTTACCACTGGAGCAAATGGAGACCAGAAAGATTCTGACTCAGGTAGGTGATTTTTACTGTCTCAGCACATTTGATCTCCACACCCATGTTCACTTTCAAGTGGAAATCAAAGAGAAATATGTCAGGTGGCTTGTTGCATCACTTTGTCCTGGTGGGAAGTAGGGCTGGGCGATATGAGGAAAATATTATATCGCGATATTTTTTGGCTATATCACAATACACGATATATATCGCGATATCTCCAAAATCAATGAAAAAATGATTCAAAATTGATTAAAAAATGTCAACACTAAATTTGAACAAACTTAAATATTTTATTTTAACCATCAATTGCACACATAAATAAAAAGTACTTCAAGCAAAAAGGAAGAATACATAATTTAAACTTAAAAAGGTGCTCTTGTGCTTTTAACATTAAAAAAATATTAAATCAAAACAATTAAGGCCTTTAAAATACAAAAACAAAAGTGTAAACAGTGGCCATAAAATTTACTGACCCAGAACAGTCACAGGTAACAACTCTCAACTATTTGCATGTGCTAGTAATTTTTAACAACAAACCACAAAATGTGCACAAGTTTCAAACTGTGCCAAGTTCAGGCAATGTCTGCAAAACCTCTGAACAAGAACAGATTTATCACAGTGAGCCTCTGTGTACTGTATCCGGTTTTATTGTGAAAGGGTCAGGGGTTGTTTCCGGATTCACGAAGACGTTCTCTAAAGTTGCTCTACAAAGTGTCGCATTGAATCCTTGTGTAAAAACACGACAGCCTCCACTCAGAAACGTGAACAGAGAGGTGGAGACATTATTAAATCAGCTGTATCGCTAAAGACACGGTCAGTCTCAGCTGTGGAAGAAGACGGCTAACGCGTTAGCCATCTTGTTAGCCGCTAAGGACCGTGTCTTTAGCGATAATGATAAAATGCTGATTTATTAATGTCTCCACCTCTCTCTGCGGTGCACGCATGACTAAGCTCAGACCCGTGGTTTGTTTTAAGGAAGCAGCAGCTGTAAAAACACTTGGTTCTGCCGTTCATGCTCCACTCCGCTGTTTAAATGGTGAAAAAGATTCGTAGTTCAGACCTTTCTTCGGGACTATTTTCAGCATCGTCTACAAAAACATTTTTTATGCCCTCATCTGACAATTTAATCCAAACTAGCTCAGAACATTGTTTTCCCCCCTCAGCAGCGTGCAGCGCTCTTCATATCTGCCGTGTTTACATGTTGTGCTGAAAGTCTCGCGCGCGGCTCCTGCAGCCTGCAGGAAGGAGGGGGGCGAGTGGGGGCCCGCGCGACAGCAGGAGGATCCTCGATATACACGATATAGCCCTTTTAACCATCGTACATTTAAAATATCGCAATACATCGAGTATATTCGATATATCGCCCACCCCTAGTGGGAAGTAGTTCTGCTTTGTGAAAGGAAGTTGGACCTTGGGAAGGGAGAGTGCACCTTGCCCCTTCATTTGTAGTATACTGTACCGTAGTTGTGTATCTGTCAGCACCAAAGAGTGAATTAATACTGTACAATCGACTTCCAAATGAAGAGGACAACAAAAATGACAAACCAGTTACCTGTGAAACTTTAACATGCATACCTGACCAGGTTTGGTAAGGCTCAGCCTCTGACTGTGTTTTCTTTGATTAGGGACATAAGGACTGCTGCTTGCCTTTGGGTTTAAAGGACTCAGGATTTAGTTTGATAATGCAGATCTAAATCAGCAGCTTTACTAAGGAGTCTGTGGCACTTAATCTGTGGCACTGTTTGAGTTGCTGCATTGCTTCAGTCTCTGTGATTACACTGAGCATTGTGTTTCAGATAGGAGAAAAAATCAACTACTGTATATTACAACGTATGACGGGTTTGGCATGAGGTTACAGTATATTTAGAATCAATCACATTTTTTAAATGTGTTGGTTTTATGTGCGTGCAGCATATCTCCAATTGGTTATTAACCACGTAGATGTTTGATTGAAAGGTTTGTGTTCCTTTGATTGACTCTCAAATGTTTGTGGTGTTTGTGTTGTGTTCATTTTATCTATGCTTGTAGTATCTTTGTGGTAAAAAAAAATATTCAGAAGTGAAATTCTCTTGTATAAAATGATTGTCATTTCCTTTGCTGGTTTTATTTTACCTGCTGGATGTTTTATTGCACAAGTGGTTTTTTATATTTTTTTTATTGGTTTTCTGCTGTATGATGGTTTTAAGCTATACAGTGTCCTTGATTGTTCTGGAAGTTTTTTTTATTTTTTAAATAAAGCATTATTATTGTTATTTGTATTTGGTTTTGGTATTGTTAAAACTGTATTGTAAGCTATGCACATATTTTGATTGCCCTCCTCTGCCAACATGATAGCTGCCCCCACAATGTTCATCTGTGACCATCTGTGACCATCTGCTCATACAAACTCATGTTCGTGCTGCTGTTTATTCCCACTATATTAGGCTTAGTGTATTACTAGTTGATGTTTTTCTTAGTTAGTTCTCGATGTTATTACTGTTTTTCTCTTTCATTTGTTGTTGGATGTAACTGGGACCTCATGTACATAATCTCGTTTTCATCTCATGTACCACATGCGGTGCAAATGACAATAAAGACTCTCTGACTCTGACTCTGACAACAATGATTTAATCTACCAAAGTACACTTAAGAAATGAAGATAAGCAGATTTGGACCAGATCATCTGTGTGGTTTTTACACCTGGGCATGCTTTATTTGTAAGAGAACTCCCGTACAAGTGTCAAAATACAACTCTGCAGATGCTTTTAACAGCTTTGTTAGTATTGTTAGAGATTACCGGTATATATTTGTTTATTTATTTGACTCAAGCAAGTTGTAAAGGTCACGAAACATTCAGGAGACTCCCTCAAGAATGCATTTTGCCTGCTGAGTCACAGCCCAGTTATATGCTACTTTTATTCTCAGATTAACTGTATCTCAATGGTTTCTTTTTGACCTATTGATTCACATATATTCCTTTCACGTTGCCATAAACTCATGTCTCAAAATTTAAGATGTGTAATAAAACAGATGGCTACTCCATCAGCAGTGAGTTCATCTAAATTAAATCTCTTGACTTTGTCACCTGGGTCACAGAAGTGTGTTTTCCCAAGTGTGTTAGTGGGAACTTTTTTTTTAGCAAACCAATCAGCTATTTTTATTCAAATAGTTTTATGTGTGTGTTTGTGTCAGTCTTGGTAGTCACTCGTCTGTTAAAGCTTCAACCATAGTGTTAAGAGGTTGCTTCACTTTTAACATGGTGCCAGTTTTTCCTGCATAAAGTTTATTAGGTGATAGAGACCAAAAGTAAATGTGATGTCCTTCAAAAGTGAAAACACGTTGTGAAACTTCAGGACTACGCTAAGCTGTGTAAAGTGTAGCAGAAGTAATCTTTGCTGTGGTTATGACTTCATTAAACATAACATAATGGCTTTTGGAACATTAGTTGTGATATACTACCTGAAAGACTGTACATTACTATCTTGTTTGTGGTTGGGCAGGAATACAGAAATACAATTTTCCATATATCAAAAAGCAAAAATACATCTAATATAATACTGATACAAAGTACATGCAGGCCAAGCCCAGGCAAGTTGAAACTTTGTAATTTGTGTATGAACATTGTGCATCTTGTGCAAAAACTTCTGTTCAATTCAGTTTAGTTATATACTGTAGCACCACAGAAGTCGTCTCAGGGCACTGAACAAAAGCATTCACATACATAAAAGACAGTTGGTAAACAATCTGTCTAAGGAAGCCGATTGCGTTGAATCTTCACTTTGTTGCAGTCTCACATCCTGAGCAAGCACAAAGGAGACAGTGGAAAGGAAGAACTCCCTTTTAACAGAAAGAATCCTCCAGCAGAACCAGGCTCAGGACAAGCGGTCATCTGCTTTGACTTCTGGGGTTTGAGAGGACAGGAAGGAGGAACAAAAATACTTATTCTGCTGTTCTTATGTGTATTAGTTTATCTATTGTAGATCCAACTGTTTGAACATTTCTAGATAAGCATAGCCAAGTAATAAATTCTGATCTGATCATTTTGAACAAAATTGAGTTTCACAACATAATCTAAAATATTTAAAAAAATAATCAAATGTGTAACATGATGTAACTCGTTTTATTTCAAAAATACTGGTACTCGGTGGTATTCAGAAGTACTACTTTAAGTATTGAAAATTAAGTACTGTATTTTTTGGCAATAAGTCACAGTTTTTTGCATAATTTACATGCCCTGCGACTTATACACTGAAGCCACTTATGTTTCTCCCGATATTTATAAACCAATTTTTGGCTGAGATATGACCATTTTCATTCATTCCGACTGAAACTATTGAACACTGCCATTTTCAGCCGCTAGATGGCACTCGAGTAGTCTGGCATGCCATTGTGTCATGTAACGGGTAAAAGTGGCTATTAATGACACAATCTGCTTGTCATAACCTGTCACCTATGTCCAGCTCCGGGTTCCTGCCTGGAGTAACCGTCAAATCCCGGCGAAATGAAGCTAATTTGACCATTAAAGTGCGTTTATTAAATAAAAGTTCAACTGAGACTCACCTTTGGTATAATGTCGAGCAAAAAAAATAATTGTTTTAGGTGCTTATCTTCTTAAATTTCAAAGAAATGTGCAGCTTTCCTCCCTCTATGTGTGCTCCCAGAGCATCGAGGCAGCAAATACTTTTGAAATGCAGCTGATTTTACCATTACACTGCATTTATTAAGAAAAAAGTTAATAATTGTTTTTTGGTGCTTATCTTGTTAAATTTTGAAGAAATGCACCGCGAGTCATCTCTCTGCACGCTCTCGTTTCCGTGAATTGTCTTTTTAAATGCAGCTGATTTGACCATTAAAGTCCATGACCCACCATGTTTTCAAATTGCATCGCCATTAATATTTATTAGTTTATTTAAAAATAATACAGGAGCGTTTATTTATATTGTAGAGAAATAATGCAAAATGTGTTATTTCATGATTTATAGCAGATTTTAGCAGAAGCTCCGGGAAGATCTGCCCCTCTCCAAATATGGGCATTCACATCACTAAAGATTCCGCCTTGGAGTTACAGGCGGAGTTTTAATAAGCCTTCATCAACTTCCATGACCGCTGCTCTAAGAGAGGAAAAAAAAAGAGAAGCGGTTGCTCACTGATGTCTGTCATATTCTGAGCAGCATCCACGTAGACATACTAGTTTAATTCGCTTGATCGCGACAAATTCATTCATTTCCGCATCGCCTTTTTATTCTCTCCCCTGACCAGACAGGTCGGGAGTAGAAAGGCAGCCGCAGCGCGGAGCTCAAGGCGCGCGGGCTTCCCCGTGCTCTCCCTGCTTCCCCGTGCTCCAGCAACAAGGCTGGGATAGAACCGAGCCCCGGCACGAACTTCAAAGCTGATGGAGCGGAACGGGGAGCCAGGGAGAAGCCGCGCGGCTCGCTCCTCTCTGGGCAGAGGAGAGGAGAGCAGCCAGCAACAGTCGCAGCGGTGTTATATCTTATTAAAAAGGTCTATAAAATAAATAAAAAATAAAAGCAGACCACTGGTCCAGTTGTACACAAAAATGCACCAGGAAATATGCAGTTTTACTCTCACTCTCATAAACCTCCATGGAAACTCACTCCTACCTTCTGCCTTGCTTTCTGGGTGGAGATCAATGTAACAAAAGGCATGACCCTTCGGGACTCTTCGGCCAGGTTTCCGGATTCATTCGGGAGTGGGTTTTTTTTTTTTTTTTTTTTAACCCTCGCCTGGCCCAAATGCAAAAATGAAAATAAAATTCATAAAATACTACAGTAATTCTCCAATATGGTGAATTGTTACTGTCACGGTGGGTGTTGTCCTTTAAAGTGCATTTATTAAGGAAAAGTTCAACTGAGACACACCTTTACTATAATTTTGAGCAAACAAATAATTGTTTTTAAATGTTAATCTTGTTAAAATCTCCCATGAATTCTCCCGCGGCCGCCATTTGGCAGCCAAACGATTTTTGGTACAACACTGGCCCACATTTCCGGGTTGTCAGTGGTGACACATAAAAGATGCAACTTATACGACAAAGCAATGTATTTATGTTTTTTCTCCACTTTATTAGACATATTTGGACTGATGCAACTTATACGGCGGTGCTACATGTATGGCTGAAAATTCTGTACAGTATTACCTGAATCATCCATCCATCCATCTTCTTCCGCTTATCCGGGGTCGGGTCGCGGGGGTAGCAGCCTAAGTAGGGAGGCCCAGACTTCCCTCTCCCCAGCCACTTGGAGCAGCTCCTCCGGGGGAATCCCAAGGCGTTCCCAGGCCAGCCAAGAAACATAGTCCCTCCAGCGCGTCCTGGGTCTTCCTCTGGGCCTCCTCTCGGTGGGACATGCCCGGAACACCTCAATCATGTCACTGATTATTATTTTATAGCTTTTATTGGTATAATAATAATAATAATAATAATCATTTTATTTAAAAGCGCCTTTCAGAACACCCAAGGACACTTAACAAACCAATACAGTTCAAACATTATCAGTGACAAATAAAATACATAAAGATTATAAAATGCAAAATAATAAAAATACATTTAGTAAAGTTAATGATAAGCTAGTCTAAAGAGATGTGTTTTCAGGGCTGTTTTGAACAGAGAAAGGGAGGTGGTGTTTCGAAGGTCTGGCGATAGAGCGTTCCAGAGGTGAGGGGCAGAGCAGGTGACAGCCCTGCTCCCCATGGTGGAGAGGCGGGCAGTGGGTACATGGAGGTGTTGCGAAGAGGAGGAGCGGAGAGAGTGTGATGGGATGGAGATTTGTAGGAGGTCAGATAGATAAGGAGGGGCAAGGTTGTGGATAGCTTTGAACGTGAGAAGTAGAATTTTGAAGATGATGCGTGATTTAACCGGGAGCCAGTGGTATAATACTTAGNTCACTTAAAAACTACAAAACAAGGGAGAAGTTTTCAAGTAGAAAAGGAATTTCTACTTTGGTCCAAAATTTTCCTGCAGGTGGCGGTAAAACAACGGCTGCTAATAAAACCCACGAAGAAGAAATCCGCTCTGGAAGTTGGAGTAAACAAGCAAGAAACAGAAAAGAGAAAACGTTGCGTTTGATTCCGGTTCTGTTGTGTCTCTGGTCTGTTTTGTATTGGTTAACTGGACCCGAGTTCGGACTCGGTTGGACTCTGGGTTCGTGTCCTCTGGACCCATTTTGTCTCCGAGTTTCAGCGGAGCGAAATAATGGAAGCTAACAAGGTGAGCTTCCCCCTCTTTTTGGTAAAAGTTCTTCTTGGGCTGCCTGTGCAGCTGTTTCTCCTTGTTGAGACACCGGCTTCATGCCCCTGCGTCTCTGTTGCTCTCGAGTTTAACAACGTAAAGCATGTGTCGCAAACCTGCGCGTGCGTCAAACATAAAGCAGCGCCGTCATCTCGCAAAACCACAATATGAAGCTTCTTTGCGACAGTTATTTTTTTATTCTTATTTATCACGATAGAGACGATAGAAGGAAAGTTGCACGATAGACACGTTTCTATCGTCCCCACGATATATATCGTCATATCGCACAGCACTACTGTACATACTATACAAGTAATGAAAGCAAATACACAATGCAGTGACATAAAAATTATTTAAACTAGAGATTTGATTAAAAATAGAACAAATATGTTAAAAAAGGGTAAAAAGGAGTGGAATCTTTGTTGGTTGTTAATATGTTAAAATTTTAGGTTTGATGCTGACTTCTTTATACAATTTTAAACTTTCTGGCTTGGAAATGTTAAATCTAATGGTTTTGAATTGTAAAGTAACACGATTGAATTGGACTTCATGTAACTGAATTTGAATGGGAATCTGACTGTTTAGGTTCCGATTGTTTAGGGTTTGGATCTGTTGGTCTTTAATTTTAATGCAGGCTATTAATCAACACTGTTCATAAAAGCATAAACCAGTGCAAGACAACATTTAGGTATTTGATGTTTTTTTGCTAATATGAAATAAATAATGATGAACAGAATAACTTTAAGGCTAGTTTCATTACAACAGTTTGAAACAATGTTCCAACACTTGGCTTTAGGACGACAAAGTCCTGAACTGTTGTGAAGTTGAAGTATAAAAAGGACATAAACATCCATCCATCCATTTTCTTCCGCTTATCCGGGGTCGGGTCGCGGGGGTAGCAGCCTAAGTAGGGAGGCCCAGACTTCCCTCTCCCCAGCCACTTGGAGCAGCTCCTCTGGGGGAATCCCAAGGCGTTCCCAGGCCAGCCGAGAAACATAGTCCCTCCAGCGTATCCTGGGTCTTCCTCTGGGTCTCCTCCCGGTGGGACATGCCCGGAACACCTCACCAGGGAGGCGTCCAGGAGGCATCCTAACCAGATGCCCGAGCCACCTCAACTGGCTCCTCTCGATGTGGAGAAGCAGCGGCTCTACTCCGAGTCCCTCCCGGATGACTGAGCTTCTCACCCTATCTCTAAGGGAGAGTCCAGCCACCCTGCGGAGAAAACTCATTTCAGCCGCTTGTATCCGAGATCTTGTTCTTTCGGTCATAACCCAAAGCTCATGACCATAGATGAGGGTGGGAACGTAGATCGATCGGTAAATTGAGAGCTTTGCCTTTTGACTCAGCTCTCTCTTCACCACGACAGACCGGTACAGCGCCCGCTTCACTGCGGACGCTGCACCTATCCGCCTATCGATCTCACGCTCCAGTTTTCCCTCATTCGTGAACAAGATCCCGAGATACTTAAACTCCTCCACTTGGGTAAGGACCTCCTCCCCGACCCGGAGAGGGCACGCTACCCTTTTCCGGCTCAAGACCATGGCCTCGGATTTGGAGGAACTGATCCTCATCCCGGCCGCATCACATTCAGCTGCAAACCGCTCCAGCGAAAGCTGTAGATCACGAGCTGATGAAGCCAATAGGACCACATCATCTGCAAAAAACAGAGAAGCGATTCTAAGGCCACCAAAACGGATCCTCTCAACACCTTGGCTGCGCCTAGAAATTCTGTCCATAAAAGTTATAAACAGAATCGGTGACAAAGGGCAACCTTGGCGGAGTCCAACTCTCACCGGAAACGAGCCTGACTTACTGCCGGCAATGCGGACCAAGCTCTGACACCGGTCGTACAGGGACCTAACAGCCCATATCAATGGGCCTGGTACCCCATACTCCCGGAGTACCCGCCACAGAACCCCCCGAGGGACGCGGTCGAATGCCTTTTCCAAGTCTACAAAGCACATGTAAACTGGTTGGGCAAACTCCCACGCACCCTCCAGGACCCTGTTGAGGGTGTAGAGCTGGTCTAGTGTTCCACGACCAGGACGAAAACCACACTGCTCCTCCTGAATCCGAGGTTCGACTATCCGACGGACCCTCCTCTCCAGAACCCCTGAATAGACCTTACCAGGGAGGCTTAAGAGTGTGATCCCTCTATAGTTGGAACACACCCTACGGTCCCCCTTTTTGAATAGGGGAACCACCACCCCAGTCTGCCAATCCAAGGGAACTGCCCCCGATGTCCACGCGATATTGCAGAGTCGCGTAAGCCAACACAACCCCACAACATCCAGAGCCCTAAGGAACTCAGGACGAATCTCATCCACCCCCGGAGCCTTGCCACCGCGGAGCTTTTTAACCACCTCGGCGACCTCAGCACCAGAGATTGGAGAGCCCGACCCAAAGTCCCCAGGCTCCGCTTCCTCAGTGGAAGACGTGCCAGTAGGATTGAGGAGGTCTTCGAAGTATTCCGCCCACCGACTCACAACATCCCGAGTTGAGGTCAACAGCACGCCATCCCCACCATAAATGGTGTTGGTCGCGTACCGCTTTCCCCCCCTGAGACGCCGGATGGTGGACCAGAATCGCCTCGAAGCCGTACGGAAGTCATTCTCCATGGCCTCTCCGAACTCCTCCCACGCCCGAGTTTTTGCCTCAGCAACCACCCGAGCCGCATGCCGCTTGGACTGCCGGTACCTATCTGCTGCTTCCGGGGTCCCACAGGCCAAAAAGGCCCAATAGGACTCCTTCTTCAGCTTGACAGCATCCCTCACCGCCGGTGTCCACCACCGGGTTCGAGGGTTGCCACCACGACAGGCACCAACAACCTTGCGGCCACAACTCCGATAAGCTACCTCGACAATAGAGGCGCGAAACATGGCCCACTCGGGCTCAATGTCCCCCGCCTCCCTCGGAACGTGTTCAAAGCTCTCCCGGAGGTGGGAGTTAAAGCTCCGTCTTACGGGAGACTCTGCCAGACGTTCCCAGCAGACCCTCACAATACGTTTGGGTCTGCCAGGTCTGACCGGCATCCTCCCCCACCATCGGAGCCAACTCACCACCAGGTAGTGGTCAGTTGACAGCTCCGCCCCTCTCTTCACCCGAGTGTCCAGGACATGCGGCCGCAGATCAGATGAGACGACAACAAAGTCGATCATTGAACTACGACCTAGGGTGTCCTGGTGCCAAGAGCACATATGGACACCCTTATGCCTGAACAGTTCGTTATGGACAATCCATGACGAGCACAGAAGTCCAACAACAGAACACCACTCGGGTTCAGATCAGATAAACATTATTCTATGAAATAATTGTTTAACTTAAACAACTTTATATAAGTTGTAAATAATAATAATACAATTTTTTTCTTCTTTCTGCTACCTTTCATTTTTTATATTT
This sequence comes from Garcialebias charrua, assembly GCA_038048925.1. NCBI lineage: Eukaryota > Metazoa > Chordata > Actinopteri > Cyprinodontiformes > Rivulidae > Garcialebias > Garcialebias charrua. The sequence goes on along the minus strand of JBBPBX010036885.1, from coordinate 4,079 downwards.
TGTATGTTATCGTTTATGGGATTGTTTTGTATTGTATTTTTAATAAATGAACAAATTTCATAAAAAAATAATAATAATCTTATCAAAATTTTACTTTAGCAAGTTCCCTAAAATCAAAGAAAAATTGAGAACTTATTATTTTTATTTTACAAAAATAATATATCTCACATTCACCTCTTAATAGTTTCCATTTGGACTGTCTTTAAATCAAATATAAAAGATCTAACTAGGTTGAGTCAGGTCCTCTGGACTTCTGTATGGTTTACCCTAAATTTACAAACAAGATTGATTGTTAGCATGATTAGCTCTGTCACTTACAATGTGTCCAAATATACAGTATGCTGCCTGTACTCATCTCTTTAGTTGGCAGCTCAGAACATTGCATACAGAACACCATGGACTTTGTGTACAAAGTCTGTTCAAGGTTAAAATCAGACACCGCTCTGAGCAGCAGGTCCTCTCTTTCCACAGAACAATTGTGTCAACTCTTGAAACTGTGCCTGCAGTCAACCTACTTCACGTATGGGGAGCAATATTATAGGTAGAAACATGGGTGTGCTATGGGGTCTCCAGTGTATCCTATTGTTGCCAACCTGTACATGGAGGAGGTAGAAAAGAGAGCCTTAACGTACTTTTTAGGGACACCAATGAGTACAGTAATTGGTTCAGGTATGTTGATGACACCCGAGTTAAAATTAAGTCTCAGGAAGTCCAACATTTCACTGATCACATCAACTCTGTGGATAAATATATCAAGTTCACACGAGAAGATGTAAAAAATGGCAGGTTGGCTTTCTTGGACTGTGAGGTCTCAGTCTCTGATGGAGGACATTTACAAGCTGATGTGTACCTCAAAGCCACCCACACAAACCAGTACTTTTGACTCTCATCAGCCACTAGAGCACAAGTTAGGAGTCATCAGGACTCTGTACCACAGAGCAGACAGCGTCCCCACTAACTCAAGACTCAGGCTTAAGGAGAAATCCCACACAAGACAGGCCCTGTAGCAATGTGGATATCCTAACTGGGCCTTCCTGAAAGCAGAGAAGAAACCCAAACAGGACTCCAGCCAGCCATCAGGTGAAAAGAAGGAACCCAGACCCAGACCAGTGGTCGTTCCGTATGTTGCGGGAGTATCAGAGAAACTGAGACGTTTATTTTCTAAACACAACGTCCCAGTGGCTTTTAAACCCCAAAATACATTACGGCAAAGACTGGTCCATCCCAACTATCCAACGACTCTGCGGTCTACACTCATCTCCAGGCCTGTGGTCACTCTTTCAGGGATGAAAAAGTTTGCATCCCTGATAGAGAGGAACGAAAGTTACGTATGTTAACTATGGTTCTATGAATCCCGGATGACGGCCAGAGCTTCTCTGTCACTCCGAATCCTTGCATTCCGCAAGAAGATTCTGTAGGAGCAGAGCCGCAGATGACATCAGGCTATATAGCCTCTGATTGGTCATCCGTGTCACACCTGTGACTCCATGGGTATTACTACTCAAACAGCGCATGTGCGAAGGGAACATTCAGTGCTTTCAGCACTGCCCTCTGGCGGTCAGTAGGGATGAAATAGAACAATGGTTCAAGTGAAGAGTAATGGGAGCCATCTTTGTAAAGAGAACCCGTCCATCATTAAACAGGGGCGGAGGCCTCCGTGTTAAACTGTCCCCCTCTTACAATGCTGTTATTGCCAGCATCACTCAGCCCTCTGTGAATATCAAACAACCATCAGGGTGCTAATGAGCAGCCTAGTGAATGTCAGGCTGATGGTTCCTCCTTTTGCATGTGAACAGCTAGTTTTGGCAATCTCCAGCAAACTGGTTAATCCATGATGAGAATGTGCTATTTATAAGACAGAGTTTATTGCAGCTCCTCAGACTGAAGAAATCTTTCGGATAAAAGATGAAGAAGACTTTGTCCAAAGGACCTGACTCAACCCTGTTAGATTTATTTACCTGGGTCACTGAGCTGCATCAGGACAAAATATAAAAGTGTTTGAAAATTCATCCTAACATCTTTCAAGGATACATACGCAATGTCACAACTACATAAAAATGTCAATCATACATGTGTTTAAATTTGCAGCTAAAAAGGTTTAAATGAGTGTTAAGTATGTTAAAAACGTCCAGAAATACTCCTGGTAAAGAGTCTGTTCAGCTGAGTACATCTTTTGTTCACAACCCACCTGCACGAGAACAAAGAAACGCTTTTTCCAGCGTTTCCAGACATTCTTTCCAAAAGCCCACAGATACCTGTAAATAAATAAATGAATATATAAATAAATAAATCACGAAACAATCCAGTAATCATGTCCAAAACAACACGAATGCAGAACAATGTCTGGTGGCACAGTGGAACACTTCAATAATTTTTTGTATGCATTCCTTACTGTTACAAACTTTTAAATGATAAAGCTTTTTAATTTTTTATTTTTAAATGGAGAGGGAACACACTTTGGCATCCACCAGGGGGAGGTGTGTCCTTCACAGTATTTTTCCACAGCATGTGAACAGAAATGAGGCCATGGAGCTGAGAAGGAAAATGTGTTTCATTTGGTAGTGGGTCTCTTACCCGCAGTGTTTCATGTTCTGTGGTTTGTCCATGCGCACAGCCAGTTTGATCTTGAGATCTTGGTCGGGGCAAGCCTTGGTCACGGTCATCTTATGGAGCTCCGATTGTTTGGGGCTGTTTGGTGTCGGGTGGAGGACCACCTGCACTCAAAGGAGACCACAAAATGCAAAACTCACTTATTAATGAGGCTGATTGTTCAGCAGCACCAATTAATGTGTGGTGGTGGCTGGTAATTATGTGTCTTCGCTTCCAGAAAAATCTTAAACTGAGTTTGCCCTCTAAGAAGAAGATGTTTAATCACTCCTTGCCGATTTAGAGCTTTGAGGAAGCCGGCTTTCCTTTCAACTCTGTCGCAGTGAGAGATGAAAGAGACTCGTCGCCGCCAAGGTCACTGTCACTAAAGGGATGTCTGAGGCCTGAACCTGCAGCCCCATCTTTACCTACAACCGCCTGCCACTTCCAAACAAGGAGACGCAGACGAGAGAACAGGTTGGTGCTTCTGCTCTCCTGACATTTAAGTCAAACTGGGTCAGATAAAATTTAAATAAAACTTTCTGTCAATACTTTTTTTTTCATGTTCAAAAACAAGCACAGCACACAGGTAGAAACATGAAACATGTTTACTGGGAGTCTGTGACGTCTTTAGTAAATCTCCCAAAGTCGTGGTCAGATGGGAGACGCTGCTTATACTGAGGTGGCACATCCAAACCTAAAGCCAGAGCAGGATTTAGGACTTCTGGGTTTTCATAGAACTCTATTTGAAAAATATGGTGATGTACTTACTATAAGTCAAACTTTAGTTTTGATTTTTATTTTATTTTACAGATTTATATGGGTGGCCAATGCTCAGAGTTGTACAGTATTTGGGTCCTTAACATCTGACCCAACCTGGCCCCAGCTCATAGCCATAATTTCCGAACCCCACCGGATCAGTCGAATTAACAGTAATTACAGGTCCGAACCTGAATCCACCCCCTGAGCATTTTTAATTAAGTTTTGACTGATTATATATTTCTTAATGGTCAGCGGATGCACGCGGCTGAGTAAAGGGGGCAGAAGATCGGAGCTGAGGGGGTGTTTCTCCTTTCATGGCCATCAAAGAGCATTAAATCCATGCTTCTTCTGCCGGCATTCTGCATTATTCAGACATGGACACTGCTCTGACATGTCAGATATTTTGTGATCTCACCTGTTTGAGTCGTCGGCCACGCATGTCCACAGAGTGCAATGGCTGAATGAACGTCCATTTGGGTTAATGGATCACTGGCAGTAGTCTATCTGATGCATAACTAAACTTTTTACCTCTTTCAAGGCCGGTCTGCACGCGGTCAAATGGCCGCATATGGCTGGTGATTGTATGGCAGGACATGTCGCCATATAAGTGGATCGTCAGCCGCGCGCATCCGCTGACGCAATCAAAAGCCCGACACCGACCCGGCCTGCACATTAAGCACATTAGTATGGACCGGCCCGGCCCTAATCCGGGTCGGGTGGGGCCGGGCTCC
>JBBPBX010036884.1:20313-31232 GCA_038048925.1 Garcialebias charrua | reverse complement strand
AATCTATTTTTCGATTCAGAAACGATTTTTCTATTGAAATGGTCATACATTTTGTTTAAATTATGTAATTGGCAAGACAAATATATTGAACAACAATGTAAACAAACAGAACATTTATTTAAAACAATAATTTTAGGATATTTACTTATCAAATCTTTTTGCATCATTTTATATTCATACCAAAAATAGGAATAGAAGTGCATAACATTCTGTAACTTGCTCTGTGTTTTCCCAGAACATTGCAGGATCTGAAATGCTTTTTAAAGATGAAGGAGCGAGTTGAATCATGCTGTCCTCCTGCTCCATGCTAACGGACTCCATTCAGATAAAAGGAGCTGGCTAACTAGCTTGCTGTACGGTGGCCTACAAGGCCAAATACTACAGCGGTCGAGCGGACACGTAATGCCTTATGATGCAGTATGCTCGGGAGTAGGAGCGGAAAAAAAACGAAACAAACACATTTTAAAATCGATTTATGGGCTTTCGAATCAATTCAGGATCGCCAGGACTAAGAATCTAGATTCTTTAATAAATCTTTTTTTTTTCTGCACTCCTATGAGACAACAACTCGTGTTGCTGTGGTGTCACTCCAAGTGTTGATACGTGAAACTGGACTCAGGCCTTCAGTTTCTCTCTGCCAGTGATATTTATAGTGTTGATTATCACACCCAACCTGGGCCATATGATACAAATAGGTTTGTATATGACAGTGTGATGCTTTCGACTGGGGATGGGTTGGAGAATAAATATGCAAATATTCACTTGGAACCACTTTGACATATTTGCATGAAGTACTGACGAAGTTCTGGACAATATCGGCTGTGAGTTCATAAACATAGGGCGGCGGCGCTCTGGAGTTACAGAAACTAAACTGAGACTGGTTTCTGATGCTTCAATCACGTTACTTTCTATATTCTCCTGTCAGACATTTAAAAAACTTTCCAAAAAAAAAGGATCCTTTTAAAATAGAGTTGCTGCAGGCCCCTGGAACTGAGCCCAGTTTAGTTTCTGTGAGTCGGAAGGAATGAGAAATTAAAGACAACTTTGGGACTTACCTTTGAAACCAAAGTGTGACTCATTAAAGACAAAAAAGAGAATTCTGTGACCCGTTTAAACTCTGAATGATGGTTCTGCTGTGAAATTCCAAACAGGACTGGGTTTTATAAAAAATAATAATAATAAAAATAGAAATAAACGTTCTTGTGTTGGAGGAAAACGTCTGCAGGTTTTCAGTTAATTTTATCGTAGTCACTCAATGCTCTGCCTCCAAAACACGGATCTCTCTGTTCCTGATTGACGCGTGGTTTGATGATTTTAATTCGTCTCGAGTATTTTATTTTTATTTTTTTTGCTGTGGGAAGAGATGCAAATCAAATATATAGTGCTAAGCACAGCTAGCCAAAAAGTTAACTTCACTAACTGCTAATTTGCGCACTACAAATTAGCTTTGCTACTGCTAAACCACTAAATGGATTTAAATTTTTTTTTTGCAGAAGCTAATGCACTAACTTTTATTATACACTGCTGTCTCTGACACTTGCTATGTTTACATGGACATGAGTTTGGAATAAAAATGCATCATGTGAACGCCACATTAGGATTATTGTTGTTGATTCAACTCGATCCAAATTAATTTGTAATCCGAATGAGAGGAGTTGTTTATGCCGATTCATAATCCGAACAGTGTGCATGTAAACATTTAATCAAGTCCTTTTATTCTGATTGGGGAAAACTGACCTGACTCCTCATGTGCGACCTGTCTACCTCACGTATTTCCGCCTGGCTAGCTGCTAATACAGTATGTCGGAAGCTAAATTGGTCAGTGAGCGACACAACATTTCTCACTAGAAACTTTGACAGAGCTCAAAATGATCTGTATTACCTGTAGCTCAATCAGGGAGTGCAGGAACATCTCCACTGTCATTAAACCTGGCGCGGGTCCTTTTTAGGTGCTCAGTTTGTTTACGTTCGTCACGAAAGTAGAACTTCTGTTTTTTTTTTTTTTTAAGGAAAGTTTACCACTCTGCACATGTCAGTACTTCTGTTCGGAATAAAAGCCCACTACATGTAAACGCTGGTCGTGAATGGGTTGTGCCCATGTAAACCATGCATTCAAATGATTTAATCAGAAAACATTTAAATCCGGGCAAAGCATTTTGCACATATAAACATAGCTACACTGTAAGATTGTCTGTAGTGTTGTCCGTGAACACAAATCAAAGCGGTTCATAAATCACAGATAAAGCGTCCATATCCCGTTCAGAGGTGAGCTTTAAGAAATTAATCTGGTCCATCGGAACCAAAGGGGCAGAGCACAGCTGATGCGTTCAGTGTGTGTCGGACGTCTCCCTAGTGTCATTTACTATAATGCATTAACTCACTTTAACGATCCTCTTTGTGGCTAACTACTTTTATAAACTATATAAAGATGCTGTGCGTCATCATGAATATTCTCTCTGTAATAAATCTGTTTGCATTAAAGATGCGTGAAATGTGTGAGAAAGTCACGTCCCAGTAACAATATAAATGTTGCAAAGCATGTTGGGTAAGAATTATGTGTGCAGTGTTTTACTGTTTATGATGTTTCTTAGTGTGAAAATGGGGTTTTCATGTTATTTTCCTGTTCTAGTTCAGCTTCATTTATGTTTAAGTCTGTTATTGGCTGTAAACTGACACCAGGAGTCAGAGACTGTTTATGGTAGATATGAAGGGGTAAAGCACTGCGAGAGTGGTGATGTCACCGAGTTGTGCTTAACTTTGTGTAGCTCTGCATAGCATAGCATCGCTCCGTGTAAATCACCGTTCTCCTGTACGCTTTTAAGAATTGTCTAAACTGGACTTGAAATTTCCAGATTTCATTGTTAGCGGAAGCTAATTCCCCTACAGGTTTTCAAAGTTAGAGGAATCATGCCCACCACTGCAAACGTCCTGACAGAAACAGAAGAATAACGGGCGAGGCATAATTAGGGAGCTTCAGTGATGAACGCGTTCAACATAAAAACGACTGTTTGACACGAGTTCTTGCAGTCAGAGCGTTTAATTTTATAAAAGAAATAAAAGTTAGAGAAGGAAAAAGAAAAATGCACCAAAACGTCAGAACAGCTTCGGATGTCTCCACCTTCTTCTGCTTTAAAGGAGTCCTCTTAAAATACTTTTATTAAAACATGGCAAAAAGAGTGAATAATTAACTCCCTAATGCCCAGGCTTCATGCACGGTTTTCATTTTTTATCTGCCGACCCAGCGGCTCCAGCTTCAGCTGATATGTTAATTAACCAAATTAGATTTTTTTTTACGTGTTCTGCTTCGGTCCTCACCAACTAAAGCCGTCTGGCCCGGAAACAAAAAGTCACATTGAAGTTAGTAAAACTGCAGTATTTCCTAAAAACACGGGGCCTGATGCTGAAATGGTTTTGAGTTTTATTTTTCATCAGAAACTACAGAGTTGTGTTAATCTGGGCCTGGGAGAAGAAGAAGTGGGAGTTTTTTGGGATGGTGAGCGGGCCGGGGACTCGCAGCTCTTTGCCGCAGAACTCGATTAGAGGAGTTTTATTAAATGCTTCCTCCTCCCCGGAGACGGGAAATGGTATTTGGCACGAAACGGAGGCAGGATGGAAGAGGAAGAGGAGCGAGGGAGTGAAAACAGAGTGATGATTAAATGGCTTTTTGATGCTGATGCGTTTGGAAGTCCCATTGGTTGTTATCTTCCCCGGCTCTCACTGCAACGTGAGGCAGCGAGGTCGGAGGGATTTCACTGCTCTGCTCTCACAACTTCTGTCTGAAAAGAAACGGATCCCGACCAGAACCAGCCTGTGGCTCTTCAACAGCCTGTTTATACAGTTCTGTTCGAGGATGTCCTAAATTTGATTCATTTTCTCAGTTCTAGTTAAACATTTAATAATCCTCATCGACGGCTCAGAAGAAGCTTTGCTCGACTGAAACGCACCATCAAAGAAACACAAACTACGTTCTTCTGTCAAAATATATTCTGGAAACAAAGAGAAAATCTGCTGATGGAGCCGAAACTGAGATGGTAAAACTTAAAGAAACAGTGTGCTAGCCACAGGCTAAAGGAAGTAAAACACTAACTAAAGGCAGCAATGCACACAATAAATGCTTAAAGGTTCAAAATGTTAGTGAGAAGTTGCAAAAGGCTAATTGTAAATAGCAAAAGATTAGTTAGAAGCTAAATGTGGCAAAAGGCTACTTAAATTCAGGAGAACGTGTGCTGAAAGTAGCAAAGGGCAGTATCAAAACGTTAGCCAAAATCTAAACGCAATAGAAAGCTGCCTAAAAGCTAATTGTCCTAAAAGATTTACCAAAAGTAGCAATAAGGCACCGAAAAGCTAAAGGTATCAAAGTGGTAGCTTCAAGCTAAAACTATCAAAATGTTAGCTAAAACCTAAAAGCATCAAAAGGCTATTTAAATGCTAAAGGTCTCATAAGAAGGTCTCTTATGAGTCTTAAGGTCTCTCTGAGAGAAACGAAATTTCAATTCTGTGTATGTCCTGTACATATTGCAGTTCTGACAATAAAGCTGACTTTGACTTTGACTTTGAAGAATACCAAAGCAGAGCCAGTTGTTGAAACAGATTTTATTTTATTTTAAAGAAATCGAAGGGATCTCTGTGTATTTCTATGGGAAGTTTTATTTAAAATAAAAATAACTCTCCTATCAACCTAAACAAATCACCTTTTTAGTTTGAATGCTCAGTAAGGCAAGATAAATTCATTATAACACAAACAATAAATAAGCATCCTGCAGTAAATGAGTCAAACTAAAAGTTTGTTAAACTCCAAACCTAAAGGTTTCAGTCGTTTGTTGCTTCTTGTTTCTGTTTGTTTCAGTTGCTGTCTTGTGATGATCAGTATTCTTTGTAATAAGCTTGTCTCTGTGTAAAAGCCTCTGTGATTTTAGCTTTTCATTTTAAACGTCAGACTGTAAACTCTGCAGCAGAATGACTGAGCAGTGTGTAAACCTGTCTTATATAAAGCTGCTCATTTCCAGCCTGCTTTGAACTTCTCTCTTCACTCCAGACTTCGTAACGCAGCTCAGAGATTTCTTTTGAAGCCATGGAAATTTTCAGTAAATTTTTGACTTGCAGAAAATTTGAGTTTTTCTAACGGTCCATAAGTCAAACGGGCAAAACCAAATACGATAATCAAGGTTTAATAGCACAAACTGAAGAAGAGATATAATTATCTCACCTCTTGATCTGTTCGAAATCTTATTTTTTTCACCTCTGCTTACAGCTCGTTGTGCACCGCTTGGATCGAGCAGAAATCAGAGTTGAAGTTAGAAATTGATTTGCGGCTAGCTTGTGTCCCACTCTGCACACTCCTCTGTGTGTGTATGCATTTGTGTGTACGTGTGTGCCAGCTGACATGTCCAATGGAAACGGAGGGAACTTCCTGTTCAGTGGTCGTTGATTCCAGATGGTGCTCTTTGTCACTAACCCACAGTGGTTTTCTTTTTCAGATTAAAAAAAAGTTCGAGAAGCACCAACCTTCTTAAAAAACCTGTTACTAAGAAAAGTCCTGCAGCTCCTTGAAGGAATGCTCATCACCCGCCGGCTTTCATGGCATAGTTTCATCTTTTGTCAAGAAACGACTGAAAATAAAGTAATGCAAATCTAAACTGGGAGTTTTACAGTTGTTGTTAGCTCTCACTGTTGGGGATGAACTTCCTGCTGTTCTGACAAAAAACAACTACCGTATTGTCAATGTCTTTATTGTAGGAATGTACCGGTACCTGTGATTAGTGTTGCAGTTATAGCTGAAGCCTTGCTAATCAACAATTGCTGTTTTATTCTTGCAGTTCCACACTGAACATGCAGGTTTATTAAAGGCTTAAGTTTGGTGGAGTACTAATTGTGTGTAATAAAATACCATATGGCTGAGTAATCACATAGTAAAACACTGGCTGACTGAGTAATAACCACGTGTAATAAACCATTGGCTGGTTGAGTAAAAAACACATGTTATAAACCAACCACTGGCTGGCTGAGTAAGAACCACGTGTAATAAACCATCAGCTGGTTGTGTAATAATTATGTGTAATAAATCATCAGCTGGTAGAGTAATAACTACATGTAATAAACCACTGGCTGGTTGAGTAATAACCACATGTAATAAACCACCGGCTGGTTGAGTAATAACATGTAATAAACCACCGGCTGGTTGAGTAATAACATGTAATAAACCACCGGCTGGTTGAGTAATAACATGTAATAAACCACCGGCTGGTTGAGTAATAACATGTAATAAACCACCGGCTGGTTGAGTAATAACATGTAATAAACCACCGGCTGGTTGAGTAATAACCACATGTAATAAACCACCGGCTGGTTGAGTAATAACCACATGTAATAAACCACCGGCTGGTTGAGTAATAACCACATGTAATAAACCACCAGCTGGTTGAGTAATAACCACATGTAATAAACCACCAGCTGGTTGAGTAATAACCACATGTAATAAACCACCAGCTGGTTGAGTAATAACCACATGTAATAAACCACCAGCTGGTTGAGTAATAACCACATGTAATAAACCACCAGCTGGTTGAGTAATAACCACATGTAATAAACCACCAACTGGTTGAGTAATAACCACGTGTAATAAACCATTGTGTAATAAACCATTGCCTGTTTAAGTAATAAGCACGTCTAATAAACCACCAGCTGGTTGAATACTAATCACGTGTAATAAACCATCAGCTGGCTGAGTAATAACCACATCTAATAAACCACCAGCTGACTGAGTAATAACCATGTGTAAAATAACATTGTGTAATAAACCATCGGTTGTTTGAGTAATAAGCAAGTCTAATAAACTATTAGCTGGTTGAGTAATAACCACATCTAATAAACCACCAGCTGACTGAGTAATAACTATGTGTAATAAACCATTGTGTAATAAACCACCAGCCGGTTGGGTACTAACCACGTGTAATAAACCACCAACCGGTTGAGTACTAACCACGTGTAATAAACCACCAGCTGGTTGAGTACTAACCACGTGTAATAAACCACCAACCGGTTGAGTACTAACCACGTGTAATAAACCACCAGCTGGTTGAGTAATAACCACGTGTAATAAACCACCAGCTGGTTGAGTAATAACCACGTGTAATAAACCACCAGCTGGTTGAGTACTAACCACGTGTAATAAACCACCAGCTGGTTGTGTACTAACAACGTGTAATAAACCACCAGCTGGTTAGAGTACTAACCACGTGTAATAAACCACCAGCTGGTTGAGTACTAACCACGTGTAATAAACCACCAGCTGGTTGAGTACTAACCACGTGTAATAAACCACCAGCTGGTTGAGTACTAACCACGTGTAATAAACCACCAGCTGGTTGAGTACTAACCACGTGTAATAAACCACCAACCGGTTGAGTACTAACCACGTGTAATAAACCACCAGCTGGTTGAGTACTAACCACGTGTAATAAACCACCAGCTGGTTGAGTACTAACCACGTGTAATAAACCACCAACCGGTTGAGTACTAACCACGTGTAATAAACCACCAGCTGGTTGAGTACTAACCACGTGTAATAAACCACCAACCGGTTGAGTACTAACCACGTGTAATAAACCACCAGCTGGTTGTGTACTAACAACGTGTAATAAACCACCAGCTGGTAGAGTACTAACCACGTGTAATAAACCACCAGCTGGTTGAGTACTAACCGCGTGTAATAAACCACCAGCTGGTTGAGTACTAACCACGTGTAATAAACCACCAGCTGGTTGAGTACTAACCACGTGTAATAAACCACCAACCGGTTGAGTACTAACCACGTGTAATAAACCACCAGCTGGTTGAGTACTAACCACGTGTAATAAACCACCAACCGGTTGAGTACTAACCACGTGTAATAAACCACCAGCTGGTTGTGTACTAACAACGTGTAATAAACCACCAGCTGGTAGAGTACTAACCACGTGTAATAAACCACCAGCTGGTTGAGTACTAACCACGTGTAATAAACCACCAGCCGGCTGAGTACTAACCGCGTGTAATAAGTCACCAGCTGGTTGAGTACTAACCACATGTAATAAACCACCAGCCGGCTGAGTACTAACCGCGTGTAATAAGTCACCAGCTGGTTGAGTACTAACCACGTGTAATAAGCCACCAGCTGGTTGTGTACTAACCACGTGTAATAAGCCACCAGCTGGTTGTGTACTAACAACGTGTAATAAACCACCAGCTGGTTGAGTAATAACCACGTGTAATAAACCACCAGCTGGTTGAGTACTAACCACGTGTAATAAACCACCAGCTGGTTGAGTACTAACCACGTGTAATAAACCACCAGCTGGTTGAGTACTAACCACGTGTAATAAACCACCAGCTGGTTGAGTAATAACCACGTGTAATAAACCACCAGCTGGTTGAGTAATAACCACGTGTAATAAACCACCAGCTGGTTGAGTAATAACCACGTGTAATAAACCACCAGCTGGTTGAGTAATAACCACTTGTAAAAAACCACCAGCTGGTTGAGTAATAACCACTTGTAAAAAACCACCAGCTGGTTGAGTAATAACCACGTGTAATAAACCATCTTCATTTTTATTAAAAAACAAGTCCAAATCCAATTGAAGGTTATTTTATATTTGAGCTCACTTTAAAGTCCTTTCAAAATAAAGGACAGAATCTGACGTGGGAACACAAAATCATATTTTTTTATACATTTTGTAGGATTAAATGAAAATTTATTTTTTCCTATATTGCCCTGTGAGTACGAAGACAAACACCAAACCCATGGTTTCAGTGTTGTGTTTACACGGCGGGTGATATGCATCCAGGAGGGATGGTTTGGCTTGATCAGAGATCACGTTTCATCCTCTGGTTTTAATCTCCTCCCTGTGGATTTTCTGCTCAGTGACTGCAGGAGATACAGAGATATGAAGTGTGTGTGTGTGTGTGTGTGTGTGTGTGTGTGTGTGTGTGTGTGTGTGAATATTTAAACAGCCTCTCGTCCATTTCCCTTCCCCACTAGTGAAAAGGTGATGCAGGGACTCTGACCTCGCTCATCCTTTTGACTGAACTTGACTTTTCGGTCTTCCACCGTCGTCCTCAGGATTTCTCCTCCTCTTGTGTTGTTTTGTCCCTCTTGTGTCTTGACTTGTCCCCTGGAGACAAACAGAGAGACTGAAGCGGTCGTGGATGCCGAGTTAATGAATTTGATGTCCGGTTTCTGCTTCAGCGAAATTCACTCTGTGACCTTCTCTCTCTGATTACGTCGACAGAAACTCTGCTCCGTCCTCTTCTCAGCCCAAAGCCCTTTTAGTGGAAATGTTTGCTTGGCTGGTTTTGATTCTTTCAGTTGTTTAAAGTTAAACTGAAACACCAAAACTAACTGACTTCTACCATTAACCATTAAATTATGGTAAATGTTTCTAAAACAAAGGAGATGATCATTGATTTCAGGAAAAATTATTCAGTAACAGCTCCCGTGGTCATTAACGGTGAAGCTGTGGAGGTAGTGCAACAATATAAATACCTGGGAACTGTTATTAATGATAAATTGACCTTTGACCTCCATGTTTGTTTGTTTGTTTGTTTATTCATTCATTTCATTTCAATTAAAACAAGACATTCAAAACAATTAAATAAAATAACTATAAAATGAAAGGCAGCAGAAGAAGAATAAATTCTTATCATTTCTGCCCCTTCTTAACTATATCAAATCAAAACAATCAATTCAAAAAATACATAATACAATAAACCACAAAATTATCACAATTTTTCAATATAATTTCTAAATATCAGCAAAACTTATATATATCTCATCAGCAAAACATTCTTTATCTTTTTCTTGAATACAACTAATGATTTCTCCTTTTTTACATCATCGTCCAAACTATTCCATAAACTAATTCCCTTCATTAACGTAGACCTACCCTTTAAACTTGTTCTATACCTCTTCTTTACAAAAATATCTGTTCCCTTTAAATTATAACAACTATTTCTTTTAACAAAATTCACTTGTATGTTTGATGGTAAATTTTGATTCTGAGCCCTGTACATCAGCAATAGAACATTGTAATCCACCAAATCAAAAAACTTAAGAATTTTCAGTTGATAAAACAAAATACTTGAAGGATGACGATAATGCTTTCTTGAGATCACTCTTATTACTCTTTTTTGTAAAATAAAAATAGGCTTGGTTGTTGTTTTACAAGCTGTACCCCAGATACCAACACAATAAATCAGATGTGGCACAACAATCGTATTGTACAGCAAATACAATGCCTTGTCAGTCAAAAATTCCCGTACTTTATACAGCACTGCCATAGATTTAGAGATTTTAGTTCTTACAACATTGATATGTTTTTTCCATGTCAATTTATCATCAATAATCACTCCCAAGAACTTTACTTCACTCACTCTATGTATCTCCACATCATCAATTTTGAATAGAAAATCTACAGTTGGCTTTTTTTTTACTAAATATCATATAGTTAGTTTTTTCAATGTTCAATGATAATTTATTTAATTTAAACCAAGTTTGAATTTTTGCAAACTCTAACCTCATTAATTCGAACATATGATTCAGGTCTTTACCAGAACAAAGGAAAGTAGTATCGTCTGCAAATAAAACACACTTAAGGATACTAGACACCTTAACTAAATCGTTTACATACAATATGAACAGCTTAGGCCCAAGAACTGAACCCTGCGGTACTCCACATGACACATTGGATAGATGAGATCTAATATCTTCGATCTGTACAAACTGTTTTCTATCTTTTAAGTAACTAGATATCCACTGTATGGCTTGACCTCTAATACCATATTGTTTCAATTTTTCAATCAAAATAGTATGATCAATGGTGTCAAAAGCCTTTTTTAAATCAACAAATAGACTAACACAATATTTCTTCTCATCTATCGCT
>JBBPBX010036884.1:0-12358 GCA_038048925.1 Garcialebias charrua | reverse complement strand
AGGAAAGTGTTTTTAGCAGAATGACTTCCCGACCCGAGCGCTCGGATAGTTTCTGGGCCTGAAGATGGAGGGAAACGCTGCATTTACAGTCCGCTGGGACAAATTAGCTCTTTATCAACGCATTCATTTTCATTTTCAGGTAATGATTAGCTAGAACAAAACAAGTGCTGTTGTTTTTTAAGATTATTCTTAAATGGATAAGAATTTTTCTGGGATATTTTTGTCCAGTCCAGGAAATTAAATTTTATGAGTTACATTTGTAGCCTTGATTCTTAGCTGAACTCATTTCTGTGTGATTTATTTTAACATCTGAAGTCAACCCGCTGCTGTTACGCCTCTCGTCTTAGTGGCCATATTGTTTTGTAATAAGGGCTCAAGTGTCCGCAAGTACTGGGGAAATTAACTCGCTATTGGCAACGTTTCTGTCCTTAATAAAATAGACCCCCTCCATGTAAATTATCAGATTACTTGTGCTCGGCTCCTCTGCCTGTAATCTCATTACCTTCCTGCTGTCAGGACCTTCATGTCAGCTTTTAAAAGCCATTATTGTAACGAGAATAAGGTTTAAATAAATATGTTCCCAGTTTGTCTCTGCCAGGTTCTAAACATCAGACTATTATTAATTCACTTAAGAATTGGATTCATTCTTTGTTGTGGATTTAGTCTAATAAACTTTTATTCAGCTGCTGTTTTGTCTATTAGACTGAGTATGTGTGTTAGTGAGTGAGCGTGACAGAGTGACTGACCAGTGAAATAAGAATTAAAAATAGCCAGTCGTTGACTTTTGCTCATTGAAGCAGCTTCCTGTTTCCTGCTGTTTGGTCATCAGAGCAACAAAATGAGATCTACAGACGACCAGACAAACCTGTGTAGAGGGTGTGTGTGTGTGTGTGTGTGTGTGTGAAGCAGCTCAGACCGATAAGATATGGAACGATGACGATTAAGAGTCGTGACAGCGACGCAGTAACGTGAGGATGTGATCATATCGGTTTTCATCAGATACCAGAATGCAAACATGAACCCTGCTGCTGGTTTCCTTTCCCTCAGGTCTGATGTGTGTGTGTGTGTGTGCATGTGTGTTGTGTCCTGTTTGGAAACCTGCCCGTCCTCAGAATGGACAGGGGTGGACAAGGTGGTGACATTTGGTAAAAAGCCTGTTGGAGGGTTCAGATTCAGGTGATGAATGGTGCTGCGTTCACTTCACACCCTGTAATAGGAAATATGAGCCTCTTGTGTTGAATCACTACATCATCTACAGATTAACACTAAAATAAAATGGTAAATACTTAAAAACAACTACAAAACGGTTCATAGAATTTATTAAAGTTAAAATCTCTGACTCAAAATATTTATTTAGCTGCAAAAATAAACACATTTAACTACTTAATAAACTGAAGAGTAATTTTACATTTACTAATTTTTACTCTTTAAACAATTTACAATTTACAAAGCAAGATAAAACTCAGTGAAGTGAATGAACTCTGTTCTTCAGGCTCGTCTCATCACAGATAAATAAAAGTTTTTCACTCAGAATTAAAAGATTAAAGTTTGCTATATATCTTTTAGTCATTAACTTTGTTTTCTGCTTCCTGTTTAAGCTTCAGTTCAATCCTGAGCCCATTTTTGTTGTTAAGACTCGTGTTTTTCCTCTTCCTTTGCTCGATTGTTGTATCTTGTTGTGAGGGGAAATTCATCCGTGCACGTTGTGTGAGCACGATAACTTGGAAAATAAATTAGATTAATTATGCTCTGGGGCTGCATCTGGGTGTAAGAAAGGTCACTATTGAAATTTGGGTTGCTACGTCAAATTCAAACCCCCAACCTCCCAATCAAAATGCCTGATTCTCTCCTCCCTTTATTGTTTAAGGAAACTATGCTTTCTACTTTTTATATTGCTTAAAAGTATAGTTTCCACAAATGATTGGGGTGGCCCTTTGGGGTGGGGTAATGTAAGGTGGCCAAGCCCACCATTGCGCCTCCACTCGGCTCCACCATTGCTTCTGGTGATGGATAAAACTTCTTTAAAAAACTTCCTCTGTTCATCTCTGCAGAGTAACTCCTTCACTTGAATATTTTGCACCAAAAACATTTAGGTTTACTTGATTCTCTGTTCAGTCGAGTCCTGAAAAACATTCATGCCCAGAACTACAAACATTCACTATTCAAATCCTTCAACGATGGGAGACATTTGTGTACTGTACTGCTTGTTTAGTTGTTTTACGCCGTGTCGTAGTTCCGTCACCTCACCTGTGGGTTCCTGCTGTCTGAACTTCCAGCGCTGTAGTTGGTGTTGTGGCATCATAGGGTTTGCAGTCAACCAGCTGCTCTTACACCTCTGAGCCGATGTGGGAGGTAGTCACAGAGTAGAGTGGGCCTGATCAAATGTCTGTTAGTGGTGGTTGTTTGGTGGTGTATGGTCTTCTACCTCTTAGCGGTGAAGTGGTCTGACCAGAGCCATATAAAGTGAGAGTTGCGACACTTCCATAGAGTTCCGTTGTAAGAATGGAATGCGGAAGTCACGTGGGTCATGGAGGGGGCAATTTGTTCCATGGCTCTGTTTTACAGTCTGACTCTGCCTGCAGTAGCGCTCCGTCGCCGCCAGAGGGCGCAGCTCCACAAGGTTTCCATAGCCGTTGTTTGGAACGATTGACCGCCTGTCGGCGACATCAAAGAGTATCAGAACTCTCTATATATATGGCTCTGGGTCTGACAGCGTAGTGCCGGGACAGGCCCGGTGCAACCGCAGGTGCATGTGGTGGTATCGCCATGGTAACAAACTGCTGGCATATAGAGATGTGAGGGAGTAGGAGAGCATCATGGGCATAAAACAATCATAGGATGGTCCTGTTTGGTGAGAAGCAAGAGCGCCTCAAACATCCACGCTTGTACTTTTTAAAAGTGGAGAGAAGTTAACCGTTAACGGAACCACCTCATGAAGCCGTCTGGTGTCATTCAGTGGATCAACAGCTTTATGTTCTGAGTCAGGTTCAAGTTCAGGACAGATGAAACGTACGGCGCTAACAGATAACTGGTGCACTCGTCAGCCGCTTTGTTCAAAATGAAAACTTGGGTTATTTAAACAAACTCAAACCTGTAACTAACATTTCTCTTGGAGCCTTTTAAAGTTGGTTCTGGCTTCTGATCCAATAAAGTTCTGCCTCGGGAACCGTTCGCCCCGTGAGTTAGGGTTTCTGCGGTCGATGTCCTAATGTGCAGATGGTCGTTTAACACCAAACCGCACAATAAAAGCAGATCAGGAGCAACCAGAGTGTGCACGAGTGTGACTCTGAGGAACTCGCTGACGGGTCGCTGCTCTGCCGTGTAATTTGTGTGATGTAAACGTCTGATCGGGCCGAAAGTGGAGGTTTTGGGTTGTGAACACTTTAATCTGAACACGTTTAATGTGCAGCAGCAGCGGGGCTCGCTGTTTAACAGCAGCATACAGTTCTGCTGACTGAACACACACACTACACACACACTCTCTCACACTTCAGTTGGCAAAGTGGGTCAAGTGGGTTCCTCATTACACTCAGGTTATTTAGCCACAAAGCTGCTTGAATCAGATATTTATACAGATTTTTAGGACGAGAGCCGAAGTATTTCTATTTTATTCTAAACATATGTTCACAACAAACCAAACAAACACACACTTAGACACACACACTCCTTTACACACTCCCACACGCCACACACACACCTCCTGCTCACAGCTGACACACATTTACATGAATCCATTAAAGCTGAATTTACATAATACAGTTTCTGCTTAGCTGCCTCTGCACACACACATGCACGCACACACACACACCTTGCTGCAGCGTGGACGACCTTGCGAGCAGCTTCGGTTCTCAACCACAGCCCCCGTGGGTTTTCTGCGCGCTGTGTTCTCCTGATGGCGTTAATGACGTCGGAGCGGACTCGATGACAGCAGCCAGCTGGCTCCGTCCTGACCGACAGGAGAAAATGTTTACAGATGAGGACATTAAAAACCTGATCTGATGATGCTCCTGAAGGAGCAGGAGGAGGAAACTGAGTGTTTTGAACTCTTCAAATGACTCAAATCTCTGATGTTTCACTGTGTTTCCTGCAAACGCTAATGATATGAGCCCACGATGTTTCTTTTAAGTAGAAAGCTGGATCAGGTATTTCCTGGAAAATGGCGTTCTGCGTTCAAAGTTTCCTTCAGCTGAGAACCCAGTAATGAAACAGACGTGTGCTGCTGATCCTGCTAGCCGCGGCTCATTTTCACCGGTCCGATGGCTCAGCGTGCACCAGGATGCAGCTTCGGTTGCAGCATTGTCTTTTTATCAGAACCGTGTTTTCATCACCGCCTCGCAGGCTCGTTGAAACAAACCACGTTGTCATCAGTTACAGCTAAAACTGAGACGTTTATGCTGCTTTAAGCCTTAAAGCTGGGGTATGTAAGATTGTAATGTAGTCTAACTTTTCAAACAATATATTTTTAACATATTTCTTCACTCTGTCACTATCTACTGACAAACTGATGTTAGACAAAGTAATCTCTGAAAAAAACTATAGTCCCCTTGCTTCTCTATCAGCATTTATAAAAACACTAAAAACACAGAGTGACCAGGACAATGACAGCCAATAAAAACAGAGTTTGTAACCAGCCAATTAAAAACAGAGCTTGAATTTGAATCAGCCAATAAAAACAGAGCTTGAATTTGAATCTCAGCAGAGCCTCCCCCTCAGAGCCATATATGGCTCTGAGGGGGAGGGATCAGAATGCTTTGCCTGTTGAAAATTTTTCTAAGTTCTGCACTCTACAGAAAGTTACACATAGCACCTTTAAAGTATGTGTGACATCATTTTTTAACTTTGCATAAAATGACACAACATATATATCTTGTATCATTCAACTATGTTCGTTGTTGCAAACAAAATGATAAATTAATGAAAATTCGTTTCAAAGTGAGTTTAAAATTTGCGCTGTGTTTCTTCACGGGACATCCAGGTACTCAGGCATGCTACGTATGTGACGTACGAGCAGGAATGTCTCATAGAACGCCCCCTGTACTTTACAATGGCGGACAATATTCAGTATAAACAGACGAATTTAGCAATCTAAGTGAAGATCAGAGCGATTTGTCTTCAGTTCAGGAAGCCGAAGTTATTTCGGGTTATGAGCAAGAAACGGCAGGTTCTAATTTAGGTCTGCAGCCGTATTTATTTCAGCCTTACCGTTCAGAAGTGAGGGGGGGTCCGAGGGGTACAGCTTTATTCATAGCAGACGCTCTGACTGACATTCCTGCACAAACGTCACAGACGAGGCATGCGGAAGTACCCGGATGTCCCGTGAAGAAACACAGCGCGGATTTTAAACTCACTTTGTAATGTATTTTCATTAATTTATCATTTTGTTTGCAACAACGAACATAGTTGAATGATAAAAGATATATATGTTGAGCCATTTTATGCAAAGTTCAAAAATGACGTCACACACACTTTAACTCTGGCGTGTTTTAGTCAAATATTTTAACCATGAAGTCTCTCAAATCAGTTACTGAGCACATTTCTTGTCTGTTCGCAGGTCTGACGACGGAGGGTCTGTACCGGGTCAGCGGCAACAAGACGGACCAGGACAACCTGCAGAAACAGTTCGATCAAGGTAAAACAGTCAGCCGCACTCATCAGAACCTCAGAAACCACCTTTGGAAAAGTTCAGCTGGTTCTTGTTTCTGCTGAATGTAAACCTGAATTATGCTCCCATAAACCCAAACTCTGCTGTTTAAGAACTCGTCTTTGAAATGGAGTAGCTCATGTGTGAAGTCCAATAAATTCAGCCTCCAGTGGAGCGATTACGCACCTGACCACACCAACGCATGGGTCCAGCCTGCACACGATGCCTGGTGAGCTGCCAAAATGGCTGCTAGGATAAATAAAGTCATCGCAGGCAGAAGTTACTTCATGTGGCGCAGCGTGTGGGCAGTTAAACATGAGATATATCACCTAACATGTCTTTAACCCTCAGTAAATCACATTGTGTAGCTCTTTAGATTCATAAACCCTTCTTTTGTAAAACAAAGAAAACCAAATGTAAGCCTGGGTTTCATTTGGTTTATATTTTACAGTTTGGGTTAAAAAAATAAATGCTTCCAGATGGAAAACAGTAAAAGGTCCTAGCTACAGTAACTCAGTGTCCCAGTAACTGCATACCTAGCCTGAATATTTAAAAAACACAGTGTTCAAGAAAACATGGGGTAAAATTCACCGCTTTAAAAACTGCACTTATTATAACTTAACCTCACGGACACTAAAGTGCATTCCTTCAGCTCTCGCATTTGTAACGGATTATGTACTGGTCACATTTACTGACTGTACAGTACCAAATGTAAGAATGAGCAGGTTTACACCTGACATAATCTTAGCATCAAATATTAACGAGTTCTCTCTTTTTCAGGATTTAAACCCAAAATTGTGACTAGGCAAGATGTAATTGACAGGAAACGTTATTATAATTGACCTACCAAAGGCAGAATCATTTAATAACAAATCATTAAATTACATCAACATTTACAAGTGAATTGGTTCTGATCAATTTTCATATACTGTAACCGTCGACGGATTCAATTTTGGAGACAACGGAACAAGCAATAAGATGACATATTTACTTATTTCTGCAGGCACGTTTAACTTAAAGTTTAGTTACTTGCTAAAGATAAAGTTTAAGGAGAAGTTTTGGCATGAGAAGGAGGAAAGGTGGAAAGGGGGTGAACTATCTTGAATGTTTATAACCAGGAACATGGCACGTTTTCCGTGCGATCTCCAGCTAGACGTAGGTCCGGTGGGTAAACAATCAGTGACTCGTTACCTTTGACGGTCTGCCGTGAACGGATCGGTCCTTGAAGTCCGAGGAGGTCAGTCTGTTTACCTTTGCAGCTTCTCACGTCCGCCTTTGACCCACTGTAGTAACGGTAGTCCAGAGGCGGCTCCAGGGGGGAGCTAGGGTGTGCTATAGTCCCCCCTGGAAAAGTCACAGCACCCCCTTAGCACTCCCACGAAAATATCAGATTATTTTCTTTTTCATCTGAGTTAATATTCTTTAACATGTGGTTGTTGTGATATTTTCCTCGCAAAACACAACTAATAAATAAAAAAAGTCAGTGATTATATAGAGTTAAAAAAACAACAACAATCTGATCCACGAGCTGAAGCCCACAAAGATGAGTGATGCTCTCAACACTGACCCATTAAGGAGCAGAAACTGGTGTCATGATGCCTCTGGTTATGCCATTTTTAGCTAATACAACTTGATAAATCATTTCCTGGCTTGCAGTGATAATAAATGACTTATCTGGTCACATTAAATAACTACTTTTAACCAAAATCCAAAATAAACTTTATTAAAATAGCCCCACTGCATCTAAATTCATGCGCATATAAAACTGAAATAATTCCTGCTCAAAGAGTTCATTTTGCCTTAGACAAGAGAATTAAGCCTTGACTGATTTATTATTATTGCTTGTTTGTTATTGTTGTTGATTTTTAGTTTGATTATTTTTGTAATAAAACTTAAAGACAACTTTATTCGGATGATTATTCATTTGTTCTGGTATAGAACTCCCTGTAATAACATATTCACCCTTTAATAATCAGAATCAGTCACTGAAGTACTTTGTAGAATATATTGATTAAGTTGTTGTTGGTCAGTAAACTGACCAGTGGGTGCCATTGCCAAACTTTAATGAAAAAAAAAAAAATGTAGTGGGGCTGAGATGGAAAAGGTGTCATCCTTCTTCCTCCATCTCACCCTTTGTTATGGCTACAAGCTTCTACCTCATGAACCCCTAGTCTAAAATCACTGTGAAAACAAATCACTGTACTGTAATACAATTTGGTTATGTGCTGCTGATCTCATGCTGCTGATCTATTTCATGTTGCTGTGTTCACTCATCCTCATCTGCTCACACAGACTCATGTTGGTGCTGCTATTGTTTGGCGCATTGTTTTGTACTAGTAGTGCTTAGTGTATTTTTAGTTTAGTGTATTTCTTATTTCATGTTTTTACTGTTTTTCTTTACAATTTGTATTTTTGTTGGATGTAACTGGGACCCTGTCCATAGTTTCATTCCACCTTATGTACCACATGTGATATGAATGACACACATTGACCTTGAGAACTGAAAGAACAAATTATGCTTCATAGCATCCTCAGTAAAATGCTTAGCACCTTTAGCACCTGCAGAAAAGTATCTCTGGAGCCGCCACTGCGGTACAGTAGTCCGGTTGATTTTTCAAGATAAAAGTATTCCTTGAGAGGAAAATTCATTCTAGTGGAGCTTTAAAGCCTTGCTGTTAACTCTGGCTGTTGAACTAGACCTTTAGCGCTTGGTCAAAGTTCCCCAGCTTAAAGAGAAAGTCATTTCATGTCAACTTCCTCACAGCAACTGAAGAAAAGCAGGAAGTTAGGGTTTTTACTGAGAGCTTGACCCAGAAACGTAGTCCTTCCCGATTGGCTAGTGGCACCGGGAGGAGGCATGAATGTGGAGGTGCGGAGGAAGTGGTCAAGTGTTAGATCATGTCAGAAAGGAAGGATAAAAATGTTAGTTTAAGACGCCAGCTTTTATGATAAAGCTGATTAAAACGGTCTTAAAGGGGACCACAGATAGGTTTTTAAATTTTTTATGGTATGTCTGTGGGGTTACCAGACAATGTTCATTCAATTTAATACACAAAATAATTCTTAGATAATCAATTATACCCTTTTTAATTCTTCCATTTTTAACTTTCGTTTTGAACGACTGGTTTATGTTAATGAGATCTGAAGTTCACGCCCTTCAAAGATCTGTTTACATTAACTCCGCCCTCCAAAGGCAGACGAGGATGTCTGAACTCGCGTTACTGCCACCCAGAGCCCTGAGCTGAGCTGAACTGGACCACGACGTATTTATTGTGGGACAGATCAGACGTGTACAAGTTGTCGTGTCATTTTTAATTTTTCCTCTGTAATACGTCTCCCTCCCTCCCCCTGTGCGCGCGCGCTGTAGGGAGCGGATGTCACTCACAGCGGACACACACACACACACGCTCACGGGGTCTGATTTGCGCTCGCGCGGGTTTCATTTGTTCTCTCGAGGGAATTATTTGTTCTCTCGAGGGTGTGTATTTGCTCTCCCCCCTAATGACAGCGTTAAAACTACCTCTCCCTCGATAAGCGCGCGCACACAAACACACACACAGGTTGGTTAATGTGGTTTAGCGGTACGTAGTCTGGCCTGCTATGACCCATAAACCAACACACACACACACACACATACACACACACACTGCAACATGCTGCATCGCTGTTCATTCAAGACTCCCATCTGAAAACTATGCCATTATCTGGGCCAGGAGGGTTAGAGAATCTTTGCAACGCTCACGTTAGCTGGCTAGACTCTGTGACATTTTTAGCCATTGTGCTGACATGAAATAAGGAAAAAACAACCGTCACCTCTTTCATACTGAAGTGGGTGGAGCATCACCAGGGGTTGCTAGGTGACGGGGCGGGACAAAGGTTGGGGTTGTGGCTGTGGTTTGTGACGTCACAAACCGCAGGAAGTGGAAACGAAGTGTTTCTATCAAAGATAAATAAATATACTTAGAGTAAATAAACCACTGGGTGCATTTTTTTGGCCCTAGCACAGTTTTTTTATGAAGTACATACCCAAAGTTGAGTAAAAAACCCCATTAAAAAGTGAATTTTGAATATGTGGTCCCCTT
This sequence comes from Garcialebias charrua, assembly GCA_038048925.1. Taxonomy (NCBI): domain Eukaryota; kingdom Metazoa; phylum Chordata; class Actinopteri; order Cyprinodontiformes; family Rivulidae; genus Garcialebias; species Garcialebias charrua. The sequence continues at coordinate 2,635 of JBBPBX010036884.1, read as the reverse complement.
TAACATTTTAACAAACACTTTTGACCTGTCATTTTGATTAAAACGTCATTACAGCATCACATTTGAAACCTTACTGATGATATAACAAAACCAGAGATTATTCTCTGATTATTAATTAGGACAAAAAATAAAAGTCTCTTGTGATGTGATTAGTGTCCTTGATTCAGAGTGAATGAGATAAACAGTGTCACTGTATCTTCGCTGCAGGTTTCAGAAGAAAAATGCATCATGATCAACATTTGAAATAACATTGTATTTTCAGCTTGAATTAAACAGTTTTAATTAAACGGTCTTTGACTATCAAACATTGAATTCAATAATGCTTACTTAACACAAGGTTATTCATTAACACAAATTGAAAGAAGTTTCTTCTGATTGATTTGTGTTAGATTCAAATTAAAATAAAGTCAGTGTTCTGTGTTTCACTGAGTTTCAGTGAAAAATGTTTCAGAGAGACGAAGGCTTGTATCATTACACATTATTCAGTATTTAAAAAAGTTCAGGTAAAAATGAATCAGGTGACCGACACTGACACAGTGTTAGGATGTAAAATCTCACGTTTAGAAATTATAAAAAAATAAAATAATAATTGACACATAGAGGGTTGGCTCAGATCAGCATGATGCATAAACAGGGCTGTACATTTTAGGCTCGTTGGATTTGTTGCCAATTATGATTAGGGATGGGGCCGATCCGGTATTGGTATCGGACTCTGATACCAGCATAATTTACGTATCGGATTTTCCGATCCATTATGCATGTCTGTGTCTGATGAAACTTCTCATGGGATTTCCTGCCAATAATAAAACTTACCTCAAGTTGTCTTTTTGCACATGCATGCATTTATGTGTACACATTGTACTTGAGAGGAGATTATCACAGCTTCATATAAAATCAACGATGATCATATCGGAACGGGATCGGTATCGGCAGATACCCAGATTTAAGTATCGGGTCGGATCGGAAGTTAAATAAAACTGTGGATCGGTGCATCCCTAATTATGATGAGAATAAATAATTTCTTTTAAATATTTTACCCCACCCCTTGTTTAGTCCAGTTTCACCCCGCCCCCTTTTGAGTCCTGTCTAACATCGCCCCCTGTTGCGGCCTGTTAACCCCGCCCCCTGTAAGGTTATGTTTAACTCCACCCCCTGTAAGGTTATGTCTAACTCCACCCCTTGTTGAGGCCTGTTTAACCCCGCCCCTGTAGGGTTATGTCAAGTCACGCCCCCTCACCTTTCAGCTACAAACAGACCAACTTGCAGTGATTCCTGCTCGTTTCTTTGTTTCCTCTTGCAGCACTCAACAACCTGTTCAGAAGCAGAAGACGCATCTTAACGAGCGCTAAGCTGCTGCTTCACGAGTCAGAACCATTTCCTGTTTTTGTCCACTCGGTTTGGCGTCGGGGTTAGTTAATGTTTCCTCAACCTTCTGCATAGTCCTGCAGCATAAAGCCCACATAGGAGCTTCAGGTGCTAAAGCTAACCGCACTAGCTGAGTTGTGTTTATTTCTCTCCTGGGTGTGTGTGTGGTGGTGGGGTCGGTGTTATGACGACTGGAAAAACTACTTGGTGTGCCTCTAGCAGAAAGACCGTAAACGGTTGTGGCAATGTTACGAGACTCGCTCATTCAGAAATCACTGCTCCTCTCGACACGACGGGTCTTTGTAGTGACCTGCTGAACGTTTGGGTCCTGACCCAGGAACACAAACAAAAACAACACACAGTAAACAGTAAACACATTTACAGTACAGTTAGGAAATTACACTTTACAAAGGGATTCTGAAAGATGTCAGTTTTTTCTGTAACTTTGCCGTGACGGCTGACTCATCTTCTCTCAGGCTCGGTCTTTCTCCTCCTCCTCCTCTTCAACACTCCTGTCGTGTGGCAGAAACCAAACTTACACACGTTTGATTTTAATCTTGTGTTGTTTTATTTTAACCTTTGAAATGTGGAGTTTACTGTACCCAGACACTGAGCCAAGGTCCAAATACACTTTCTGTTTTAAATCAAGGGATGTACTCGGAACCTGGACCAGAGGAGAAAACAGAGTTTGATCTGTAAGTCAGAAGGACTGATGTAACCTGATAACCTTTGACCTCAGAGACTCAGTTGCTGCTGGTCTCCCATAGACATTATATATAGTAGACCAAGCATAGCCTGCTCAAACGCAGGATTTAGGGCAGCCATCTTGGCGCTGTCACCCTTGTACTTTGCTGCATACAAACTAACAGAAAATGCCTCACCACTTCTTTGAAATAAGATCAATAATAGTGAGTGCAACATTTTTTCTGAATGCTCAGCTTAAGAAGGCAACAAGAATCCTTAGTTTCAACTGTTGCCTTTTTATTTTTGCTTTGTTATAACAGTTATGTGCAGTTCAGTCAGTACAAAATAACTTCAATAAACTCACTAAATCACAGTATATGAATAAAATAACATGGACCTCATTCAGACAATGTTTTTGTGTACACACTCCCAGATATCACGTTTTTGTTTTAAAGGTTTCCAAAAGATAAATATATGTATATATATATTATTATATGTATATATATATATATATATATATATATATATATATATATATATATATATATATGTATATATGTATATATATGTATGTATATATATATAT
>JBBPBX010036883.1:5472-24494 GCA_038048925.1 Garcialebias charrua | reverse complement strand
TGTGTGTGTGTGTGTGTGTGGGTGTGTGTGGGTGTGTGTGTGTGTGTGTGTATTTTGTTGCTTTTGATTTGGAAGATTTTTGTAATGTTATCTGGTTGAAATAAAGTTTATTACAAAAAAACAACACTCACCTCTTCCTGTGGGTGGAGTCCAGGCCGAAGGGGGTGGAGCTTGGTACTCTAAAAGCAAGCAAAGGAGCAGGTTACGACCAAAGGGTCAGCTGGTGTCCAGGCCTCGTATGAAAACAGAGAAAAGTGGTTTCACGATCTGGTTCTTTCAGTCTCCACCCAGAGGTCATGACCACAGGTGAGGGAACGTAGACTGACCGGTAAACTGAGCTTCTTACAGCGCAGCTCCCTCTTCACCACAACGGACCGGCACAGAGTCCACAATGCGTCTGTCAGCTCCATTCTTCCTTCACTTGAGGCAGAACCTCGTAGGGCAGGTCACTTTTACTTTTAAGGATTTAATCAGCTCCTCAGGTTTGGAGGTGCTGATCCTGATAACTGAGTTCAAGGATGGCTGCTGGGAGAGGAACCAACAACCTTGACAGACACCTCGAAAGTGGAGGTGCCCACCGTGAATACAGTAGTCCCTCGCTACTTCGCGGTTCGTTTATCGTGGATTCGCTCTATCACAGTTTTTCAAAATAAGAGTGGACATGACACACAGATTGATGAATGAGCCGCACGATCGGCATGGGATTTTTATTTTAAATAAATTATTTAACACCTGCTGCACCTTTGTGCAGCCCACACTGCAGGATAAACTTCCTGCTGTAGCTGGTCAGCTGTTCAGCATGCAGAGCGGAGAAGTGGGCGTGGCCAAGAGCTAGGGGTGTAACGATACACAAAACTCACGAGACGAGACAAATTACAGAGTTCGCGAGAACGAGACGAGATTTTAATATTAGTTCAAGAAAACTTCAAAGATCGGTTTTATGCCGCAAAAAGGCTTTTATTCTGTTTTAACATGTATTACAAACCCAACTGATGTCTTCATTTTACTGATTGAATCTCCTTAGACCTTAGAACGTTCAACTTTGTTTAAAAAAATAGATATTCACGCAGGACTTTCCAAAAATTGAACATAAATATCCGCATCAGCACTGAATCTGCAGCCGTCACTCACCAGTGTTGCCAGATTGGGCGGTTCACCGCGATTTTCCTTCTGACTTTTGCGGGTAAAGAGTGCTTTGGGTGGGTGGGACTCTATCTGGCAACACCGGTCACACCGGTGTTTACACAAGTGTGTCTTTACATCCGGGGCAGCGCCGGGACCCTCCATCAATGTAGAGGCGTCTGCGGCACCGGGACCCTCCATCAGTAGTTGGGGCGTCTTCTATAGCAACTTCATCCGGCGAAGCCATGCTGTCCGTGACGCTGACTTGCTAGGGGCTGCTAGCATTAGCGTCTCGCGAGACAACGTTACCTCTCAACAAGAGATATCGTGGGAGTTTAATATCGCGAGATCTCGTACAACGAGATCTCGTTACATGCCTACCAAGAGCGCTTGCAGGTGGATGAGTGCAGAGGAGGCAGGGAGCTGAAATCCAACATGTTCTCACTCCCTACTCGTCATATATTGATGATAAGGGTCAGGGTCCCTCCGCGTCACATACTTGACGTGTCGGGTCGCCCCTTCTCATCATTTTTGGTGTGCAGGGTGCTCTCATTGGTTTGTTTGGGGTTTAAGGGTCAAATAAAGGTGAATGGTTACGTTTAGGGTTTGTTATAAGGTTAGTACGGTGGCCGAGGGGTGCAAACGCGCTGCAAAAAGAAAACAGCGCTCCAAAAGTTGAAACACGCATCAAAATGAAAACAACAGCGTTACAAAAGTTGAAACACGCATCAAAATGAAAACAGCAGCTTCCAAAAGTTGAAACACGCATCAAAATGAAAACAGCAGCTTTCCAAAAGTTGAAACACGCATCAAAATGAAAACAGCGCTCCAACAGATGAGGCGCACTGCAAAAGATAAGTCGCGCTCCCAAAAGAGGACGACCTGCAAATACAGAACGAGCTGCAAATAGAAAAGCCACAACGGAAGTGCTCCAGACCACTAGGGGCAGTCGAACAAAGAACAAATCATAAAGCATATTATAGTTTTCGGAATGGCAATAGTTATTTGTGTATTTTAACTTATTTATTACTGAAGAATGTTTTACACATCGAAACTATCCCATTGTATTTGTTTTAATACTGTGCGATAGAGAGGCAATGTATTGATCTTCGGTTGGCTTAGTGGTCTAACACATTGCCTCGAATGTGGGAGACCTGGGTTCGATTCCCGGTCCCGGAAATTTTTGTGGTATTAATTTCTTTTTTTTTTAAAGCCTTTTGTTTTGGATAAATCGGGTGGAATAGATAAATACATCTACATGTTTATTCTTTGTTGTTGCTTGGTTTATGTTGGTGGCTAGAGTTTTAGTTTGTTTTAGGCAGCAGGCGTGGGGAGGAGGTTGGGGGTTGTCACGCCTCCTCCAGCAACAACCTAAAACAAGCTAAAAGTCTTGCCAACAACATAAACTAAGCAACAACAAATAATAAACATGTAGATCTATTTATCTATTCCATCCGATTTATCCAAAACAAAAGGCTTAAAAAAAAATAATACCACAAAAGTTTCCGAGACCGGGAATCGAACCCAGATCTCCCACATTCGAGGCAATGTGTTAGACCACTAAGCCAACCAAGCATCAATACGTCACCCTCTATCGCACAGTATTAAAACAAATACAATGGGATAGTTTCGATGTGTAAAACATTCTTCAGTAATAAATAAGTTAAAATACACAAATAACTATTGCCATTCCGAAAACTATAATATGCTTTATGATTTGTTCTTTGTTCGACTGCCCCTAGTGGTCTGGAGCACTTCCGTTGTGGCTTTTCTATTTGCAGCTCGTTCTGTATTTGCAGGTCGTCCTCTTTTGGGAGCGCGACTTATCTTTTGCAGTGCGCCTCATCTGTTGGAGCGCTGTTTTCATTTTGATGCGTGTTTCAACTTTTGGAAAGCTGCTGTTTTCATTTTGATGCGTGTTTCAACTTTTGGAAAGCTGCTGTTTTCATTTTGTTGCGTGTTTCAACTTTTGGAAAGCTGCTGTTTTCATTTTGATGCGTGTTTCAACTTTTGTAACGCTGTTGTTTTCATTTTGATGCGTGTTTCAACTTTTGGAGCGCTGTTTTCTTTTTGCAGCGCGTTTGCACCCCTCGGCCACCGTAGGTTAGGCTTAAGGTTTAAATTTTGCCAGAAAAATAATTCCTGTTCATAAAAAATAAGTAAATATGAAAGTGCTTCACTATCCAAACAGGAAGAGAAGATCACAACTTAACATTACCCTGCACACCAAATAATGAAGAGAAGGGACGACCCGACGCGTCAAGTATGCGACGCGGAGGGACACTGACCCTTATCATCAATATATGACGAGTAGGGAGTGAGAATGAGTTGCAATCATGACATTCTGTGTCTTTTTTAGAGCGTTTAGAGTTTAAAAACATTGGCATCATTGTGCTCATTTTAACGGGCACTTCATGTAAAAGCTTTTCGTGAGGGAGACGGACTCAGACATGGAAGACAAGTGAGTTGTTCCATGACTTCCAGTTAAGTTACTCCAGTTAGCTTACCTTCCCAGACTTGTTCAAACTTGGTGTAAACTACTCGAGGGGAACATATTCAGACTTTCTAAATCTGAGTTTAACTTACTGAGCTCTTTAAACTGAAAACTTTCCAAATGGATCATTTTCTTATTCAGTTTCCTAATTTCAAGGTCAATCTGATCAGTTTGTGTGAAGTCGTGTTTTACTCCGTTTTCACAGACGTCGGAGCAGTGGGAGACGTGAACTTGTGTACCTGCGGGTTCTGTCGGGCCAAATCCTCGATCCTAAGCCAGATTTCCTCTCGTTCCCTTAGCTTGTACTTCTCTCTGCAGCACACACACATTGTGGACTGAAACTGTTGTGTTGATGTAATCACAGATAAGACGCTCGTGTGTGTTTGTGTACTTTTGTTTTTCAGCCTTGTACTGCTGCGTGCAGTCATCAAACAGCTTCTGGTTCATCTCCATGAAGAGCTTCAGAGCGTTGTAGATCAGCCCATGGATGGTCCTGAGGAAGAGGAGGAAGACTTCAGGTCAGTCGTGTGAACCCAGAGTTGTTCAGAAACACAACTACTCACTCCGATGGACAAAACCCAAACAGAACCACATGAGAACCCAAACAGAACCACATCAGAACCCAAACAGAACCACATCAGAACCCAAACAGAACCACATCAGAACGTTTATCTCCAGCAGGAACACTGAGCTCTGACTGTTGGTACCAGATCATCCTACAATGGAGATAAAATCCAGTAAACCAGTGAAAACACATCAGTGGTGTTCAGTTAAATCCAGTCCTGTTTGGACCTCCAGCTCAGACTTCAGAACATCATCCAGAGTTTTCTTGTTTTCACTCAGTCTGTCTGAGGATTACTTTTTACTCTGTAGTTCTGTCTAAAATGCTGCCCTTCTATATTATATGTACATTATTCCATACTACAGGTAGTCCTCGACTTACGACGGTCTCGAGTTACGATGTTTCGTGGTTACGACACGCATCTCCATTAAAAAAATTATTATTTTGAAAATTTTATTTTGAAAAGCCAAGTTACGCAGTTTCCGGTTAGCTGCGGAGGCTACAGCTGCTCTGCATTCTCTAAATGAGGGCGGCCGTGGCGTAGTGGTAATGGCAGTCGTCCACCAATCGGAAGGTTGGAGGTTCGAATCCCGAGTTCCCACACCATGTGTCATTGTGTCCCTGGGCAAGACACTTAACCCCGAGTTGCTCCTGGTAGGACAAGCAGCGCCTTGCATGGCAGTCTACCGCTACCGGTGTATGAATGTGTGTATGAATGGGTGGATGGCTGGTATTGTAAAGCGCTTTGGGGCCCCTCATAGGGGGCTGGAAGGCGCTATATAAATAAGCTCCATTTACCATTAAAAAAGCTAAGTCTGGTCCTCTGGACAGTCAAAAAACAAAACAAGACTTGTTGGAGCAAGCTGGACAGGCAGCAGCTGTGGAAAAGTAGCTGTTTTATGGACGGCGGTTTTACAACGTAAACAAATGGAGAATCCAGAGGAGGGAAGGAGGAAATGGCTTCACCAGCATTCCAGAGTAGGAAATTAACTATTTTTCCCTTCATTATGGCTCTGAAATGTATGTTTTTTATAATTATGTAGGGTACTGTGTTAGGATAGGCTAAGTGCTTGGTAAAAGTACAGTACTGTACATATAAGGTGCAGTTTGGACGTATGTTCCAACTTACACTGAAATTCGCTTCACGCCGCCGCGCAAGAACGGATCTCAGTCGTAAGTCGAGGACTACCTGTATATTATATTCTCTTCCTCCTATTTTAATCATGGCTGCCCCCAGAGATCCTTCATGTCGTCTGTCAGAGTTAAGAGCAGGAGCAATCTGGTTCAAATTAATCTACTGGGTGTCAGATGAGTCTCAGATGAGTCTCAGGTGTGTCTCAGGTGTATCTCGGATGAGTTTCAGGTGTGTCTCAGATGAGTCTCAGATGAGTCTCAGGTGTGTCTCAGGTGTATCTCGGATGAGTTTCAGGTGTGTCTCCGATGAGTCTCAGATGAGTCTCAGGTGTGTCTCGGATGAGTTTCAGGTGTGTCTCGGATGAGTCATGTGTGTCTCGGATGAGTCTCAGGTGTGTCTCGGATGAGTCATCAGGGTATATGCAGAAATTCCAGAGTTGAATTTAATACCTTTTAATACCTTTTTAATACCATCAAAATATTTTTTAATACCATCACGGCACTGAGCTGTAACCGTAGCGGCAACCTGTTGTATTTCAGTTTAGAGCAACTAATTGTAAAGTGATAAGATTACTGTCGTTTTCTTCCTAAACTTTGGTAGTAAATGTAGTTTTATAACAATTACTGGATACATCAATTTGCTTCTTGCCTCAATAAAAGCACTGACGTATTTGTTATTTAAATCTAACCCAAGAGAAAAAGTTTAATTGTTCCCACACGTAACATATCTCTAATGACAAACAAAAACTGTAAACTTGAAAACAGAACAGTTTAGTTAAAATAATTCAACACTGAACACATGCATAATTCAAAAAGAGAGGTAGAAAAATAATAACTACTGTATTTTTCATCCTGTAAGTTGCAGTTTTTTGCATAATTTACATGCCTTGCAACTTATAGGACGAAGTGACATATAGATTTTTTTCCCCATATTTATAAACCATAACACTGAAATATGACTGTTTCATTCATTCTGACTGAAAAAAAAAAACAGTTCATGATATCTATTGTAGTAATAGTATGGCATGCTGTTGTATCATGTAATAGGAAAACGTGCCTATAATGACAAATTTAAAAAAGTTCAAGACAAAAACAACTGGACTTTATTTATTATACTATTATACTATACTTTATTGCTTTTTTATTGCACTTTTTAGAATTCACCATGTCCTGGATGACTGAGAATCTTCACTAGCTATTAATGACTCAATCGGCCTGCCATACTCTCCCCACCTCTCTGCTTGAATCTTCAATCCAGCAGCCAGCTGCACCACGGTGGCGAAATGCAGCTAATTTGACCATTAAAGTGAATTTATTAAGAAAATGACAGACAGAAAAACACCTCTGCTATTATTTCGAGCCAAAAAACAATTGTTTAGGTAATTTTCTTGTTAAATGTCGGCGAAACGAGCCGCGCTCCTTTTTCCTGTTTGTCACTGCTGTGCTTTCACGGAGTACACAGGCAGCGACACTTTTTTTTTTTTTAAATAAAGCCGATTTAACCATTAAAATACATTTATTAAGAAAACGTTAGACTGAGACACACCTTTTGCTATAATTTCGAGCTAACAAACAATTGTTTAGGTACATTTCTTGTTAAATGTCGGAGGATAAAGCCGTGATCCTTTCCTGTTTCTTTTTACAGACATGATACCAGCTGTAGGTGCGCGCGCACACTGACTGACGATATGACGTCTTTGTTTTAGCTAAGGTCCTACTTGGAACATAAAATTAGAAAAGATAAATAAATTCACAGACCTTTTTTTAGACGACAGAACAAGAAAAATATAGTTGTGTAGGTTTAAAAAAAATTAATACCTCGTCAGATGACGTTTATTAATTTTTAATACTTTTTAATGGCCTTAATTTGTGTTAATTTCATTTACTACCTTTTACTACCTTTTACAACCCCGCGGATACCCTGGTCATGTGTGTCTCGGATGAGTCTCATGTGTGTCTCGGATGAGTCTCAGGTGTGTCTCGGATGAGTCTCATGTGTGTCTCGGATGAGTCTCAGGTGTGTCTCGGATGAGTCATGTGTGTCTCGGATGAGTCTCATGTGTGTCTCGGATGAGTCATCAGGGTATATGCAGAAATTCCAGAGTTGAATTTAATACCTTTTAATACCTTTTTAATACCATCAAAATATTTTTTAATACCATCACGGCACTGAGCTGTAACCGTAGCGGCAACCTGTTGTATTTCAGTTTAGAGCAACTAATTGTAAAGTGATAAGATTACTGTCGTTTTCTTCCTAAACTTTGGTAGTAAATGTAGTTTTATAACAATTACTGGATACATCAATTTGCTTCTTGCCTCAATAAAAGCACTGACGTATTTGTTATTTAAATCTAACCCAAGAGAAAAAGTTTAATTGTTCCCACACGTAACATATCTCTAATGACAAACAAAAACTGTAAACTTGAAAACAGAACAGTTTAGTTAAAATAATTCAACACTGAACACATGCATAATTCAAAAAGAGAGGTAGAAAAATAATAACTACTGTATTTTTCATCCTGTAAGTTGCAGTTTTTTGCATAATTTACATGCCTTGCAACTTATAGGACGAAGTGACATATAGATTTTTTTCCCCATATTTATAAACCATAACACTGAAATATGACTGTTTCATTCATTCTGACTGAAAAAAAAAAACAGTTCATGATATCTATTGTAGTAATAGTATGGCATGCTGTTGTATCATGTAATAGGAAAACGTGCCTATAATGACAAATTTAAAAAAGTTCAAGACAAAAACAACTGGACTTTATTTATTATACTATTATACTATACTTTATTGCTTTTTTATTGCACTTTTTAGAATTCACCATGTCCTGGATGACTGAGAATCTTCACTAGCTATTAATGACTCAATCGGCCTGCCATACTCTCCCCACCTCTCTGCTTGAATCTTCAATCCAGCAGCCAGCTGCACCACGGTGGCGAAATGCAGCTAATTTGACCATTAAAGTGAATTTATTAAGAAAATGACAGACAGAAAAACACCTCTGCTATTATTTCGAGCCAAAAAACAATTGTTTAGGTAATTTTCTTGTTAAATGTCGGCGAAACGAGCCGCGCTCCTTTTTCCTGTTTGTCACTGCTGTGCTTTCACGGAGTACACAGGCAGCGACACTTTTTTTTTTTTTAAATAAAGCCGATTTAACCATTAAAATACATTTATTAAGAAAACGTTAGACTGAGACACACCTTTTGCTATAATTTCGAGCTAACAAACAATTGTTTAGGTACATTTCTTGTTAAATGTCGGAGGATAAAGCCGTGATCCTTTCCTGTTTCTTTTTACAGACATGATACCAGCTGTAGGTGCGCGCGCACACTGACTGACGATATGACGTCTTTGTTTTAGCTAAGGTCCTACTTGGAACATAAAATTAGAAAAGATAAATAAATTCACAGACCTTTTTTTAGACGACAGAACAAGAAAAATATAGTTGTGTAGGTTTAAAAAAAATTAATACCTCGTCAGATGACGTTTATTAATTTTTAATACTTTTTAATGGCCTTAATTTGTGTTAATTTCATTTACTACCTTTTACTACCTTTTACAACCCCGCGGATACCCTGGTCATGTGTGTCTCGGATGAGTCTCATGTGTGTCTCGGATGAGTCTCAGGTGTGTCTCGGATGAGTCTCATGTGTGTCTCGGATGAGTCTCAGGTGTGTCTCGGATGAGTCATGTGTGTCTCGGATGAGTCTCATGTGTGTCTCGGATGAGTCTCAGATGAGTCTCAGGTGTGTCTCAGATGAGTCTCAGATGAGTCATGTGTGTCTCAGATGAGTCATGTGTGTCTCGGATGAGTCATGTGTGTCTCGGATGAGTCTCATGTGTGTCTCCGATGAGTCTCAGATGAGTCTCAGATGAGTCTCAGGTGTGTCTCAGGTGTATCTCGGATGAGTTTCAGGTGTGTCTCCGATGAGTCTCAGGTGTGTCTCGGATGAGTCATGTGTCTCGGATGAGTCTCATGTGTGTCTCGGATGAGTCATGTGTGTCTCGGATGAGTCTCATGTGTGTCTCGGATGAGTCTCATGTGTGTCTCGGATGAGTCTCAGGTGTGTCTCAGATGAGTCTCAGGTGTGTCTCAGATGAGTTTCAGGTGTGTCTCAGATGAGTTTCAGGTGTGTCTCAGATGAGTCTCAGGTGTGTCTCGGATGAGTCGTGTGTCTCGGATGAGTCTCATGTGTGTCTCGGATGAGTCTCAGGTGTGTCTCAGGTGAGTCTCGGGTGTGTCTCAGATGAGTCTCAGTTGTGTCTCAGATGAGTCTCAGGTGCGTCTCAGATGAGTCTCAGGTGTGTCTCAGGTGTGTCTCGGATGAGTCAGGTGTGTCTCGGATGAGTCATGTGTGTCTCGGATGAGTCTCATGTGTGTCTCGGATGAGTCTCATGTGTGTCTCGGATGAGTCATGTGTGTCTCGGATGAGTCTCATGTGTGTCTCGGATGAGTCTCATGTGTGTCTCGGATGAGTCATGTGTGTCTCGGATGAGTCATGTGTGTCTCGGATGAGTCTCATGTGTGTCTCGGATGAGTCTCATGTGTGTCTCGGATGAGTCATGTGTGTCTCGGATGAGTCTCATGTGTGTCTCGGATGAGTCTCATGTGTGTCTCGGATGAGTCATGTGTGTCTCGGATGAGTCTCAGGTGTGTCTCGGATGAGTCATGTGTGTCTCGGATGAGTCATGTGTGTCTCGGATGAGTCTCATGTGTGTCTCGGATGAGTCATGTGTGTCTCGGATGAGTCTCATGTGTGTCTCGGATGAGTCTCATGTGTGTCTCGGATGAGTCATGTGTGTCTCGGATGAGTCTCATGTGTGTCTCGGATGAGTCTCATGTGTGTCTCGGATGAGTCATGTGTGTCTCGGATGAGTCTCAGGTGTGTCTCGGATAAGTCATGTGTGTCTCGGATGAGTCTCAGGTGTGTCTCGGATGAGTCTCAGGTGTGTCTCAGATGAGTCTCAGGTGCGTCTCAGATGAGTCTCAGGTGTGTCTTGGATGAGTCAGGTGTGTCTCGGATGAGTCATGTGTGTCTCGGATGAGTCTCATGTGTGTCTCGGATGAGTCTCAGGTATGTCTCGAATGAGTCTCAGGTATGTCTCAGATGAGTCTCATGTGTGTCTCGAATGAGTCTCAGGTGTATCTCAGATGAGTCTCAGGTGCGTCTCAGATGAGTCTCAGGTGTGTCTCAGGTGTGTCTCGGATGAGTCAGGTGTGTCTCGGATGAGTCATGTGTGTCTCGGATAGTCTCATGTGTGTCTCGGATGAGTCTCAGGTATGTCTCAGATGAGTCTCATGTGTGTCTCGAATGAGTCTCAGGTGTATCTCAGATGAGTCTCAGGTGCGTCTCAGATGAGTCTCAGGTGTGTCTCAGGTGTGTCTCGGATGAGTCAGGTGTGTCTCGGATGAGTCATGTGTGTCTCGGATGAGTCTCATGTGTGTCTCGGATGAGTCTCAGGTATCTCTCAGATGAGTCTCATGTGTGTCTCGAATGAGTCTCAGGTGTGTCTCAGATGAGTCTCAGGTGTATCTCAGATGAGTCTCAGGTGTGTCTCGAATGAGTCTCAGGTGCGTCTCAGATGAGTCTCAGGTGTGTCTCAGATGAGTCTCATGTGTGTCTCAGATGAGTCTCAGGTGTGTCTCGAATGAGTCTCAGGTGTGTCTCGAATGAGTCTCAGGTGTGTCTTGGATGAGTCTCAGGTGTGTCTCAGATGAGTCTCAGGTATGTCTCGAATGAATCTCAGGTGTGTCTCAGATGAGTCTCAGGTATGTCTCAGATGAGTCTCAGGTGTGTCTCGAATGAGTCTCAGGTGTGTCTCAGATGAGTCTCATGTGTGTCTCGAATGAGTCTCAGGTGTGTCACGGATGAGTCTCAGGTATGTCTCAGATGAGTCTCAGGTGTGTCTCGAATGAGTCTCAGGTGTGTCTCAGATGAGTCTCAGGTGTGTCTCAGGTGTGTCTCAGATGAGTCTCAGTTGAGTCTCAGATGAGTCTCAGTTGTGTCTCAGGTGAGTCTCAGGTGTGTCTCAGTTGAGTCTCAGGTGTGTCTCAGATGAGTCTCACGTGTGTCTCAGATGAGTCTCAGGTGTGTCTCAGATGAGTCTCAGGTGTGTCTCAGATGAGTCTCAGATGAGTCTCAGGTGTGGTGTGTCTCAGATGAGTCTCAGGTGTGTCTCAGGTGTGTCTCAGATGAGTCTCAAGCCTGGTTTATACTTCTGTCTTACGTCTTTTACCCCCCGTTGAGTGAAAATTTGAGTGAAAAAAGGTTGCGCAACTTCTGGCTGCACTCCTGCTGTGATCCCCCGGTGACAGCCCGTCTTGTATGCAGCGTCTTGCAGTTCTGCTTGGGGGCCACGTACAAGACGGGCTGTCACCGGGGGATCACAGCGGGAGTGCAGCCAGAAGTTGTGCAACCTTTTTTCACTCAACGGGGGGTAAAAGATGTAAGACAGAAGTATAAACCAGGCTTCAGTTGAGTCTCAGGTGTGTCTCAGATGAGTCTCAGATGAGTCTCAGGTGTGTCTCAGATGAGTCTCAGGTGTGTCTCAGATGAGTCTCAGGTGTGTCTCAGATGAGTCTCAGTTGAGTCTCAGATGAGTCTCAGGTGTGTCTCAGATGAGTCTCAGGTGTGTCTCAGATGAGTCTCAGTTGAGTCTCAGATGAGTCTCAGGTGTCTTACTTGTTCCAGTGGCTCTTGGAGTTCTTGTAGAGGGCAGGGAACATGATGGGGAGGATCTTGGCAGCATTGTCGCTGATCAGACTCATGATGTACTCATTGTTCCAGTAATACAGAGCTCTCTCTGCTACCTGAACAAACAACACCATCTGCATCAGAACTTCTCTACCTTCAGAATGTCCATATCTTCTGGTTCTTGTACCTGGAAGTGAGGGCTGGACACACACTTGGCAAGCTGTCTGAAGAGCGGCTCCTGAACTTTGGCAAACTCTGATGGCTCGATAACATCCAGGATCTCCTCCAGCTCATTCAGGAACATTACCTCTTTCGGACTGTGAGTCTTGGGCCAGAACTTCAGCAGACCCACGATCACCTGCAGGAAAACGTGTTCAGACACTGACATGTTTCCGTTACTCTGGAAACCAAACAGAGCCCACTGACCAGAGCCGTATATATAGAGAGTTCTGACACTCTTTGATCTCGCCGAAAGGCGGTCAATCGTTCCAAACAACGGCTATGGAAACCTTGTGGAGCTGCGCCCTCTGGCGGCGACGGAGCGCTACTGCAGGCAGAGTCAGACTGTAACCAGAGCCATGGAACGAATCGCCCCCTCCATGACCCACGTGACTTCCGCATTCCATTCTTACAACGGAACTCTATGGAAGTGTCGCAACTCTCACTTTATATGGCTATGCCACTGACCATACCCTAGTGTTGTCATGGCAACAGTGTATGGAGTTTACTCACCGGCTCAGTCAAGCTGCTGTCCTTCTCCAGGAATTGAACCACACAGTAGGCCAGCTGCACAAACACACACATAGGGTCAGTAGTATAACAATGATAAATAAATAATGATAAACCAAACCCAGCAACAGGTAGATCCACACACCTGAGGGTGGTGCACGCTGAGAGACTTGACTTTGTGCAGTGGCAGCAGAACTCGGATCAGAAACATCTTGTGTTCTTCTTTCAGCGGCAGAGCGAAGCCGTTAATGATGCTGCAACAAACACAGGTCAAAGGTTGTGATACAGGTCAGAGGTCAGCAGGTGGTACAGGATTCCAAGGCCAAACTGACCTGCCCAGGATCTCCAGCAGTTCAGCGATGCCATTGTGATGCTCCGTCTCATAGATGAACCTGCAGAACAAACAGCAGTGGGACAGGAAGTACCAGTCTGTCTCTCTCAGGTGTTTCTGCTGGTCTGTCTGGTTTTAGAGGTTACTGTCTCTCTATCTCAGGTGTTCCCATCTATTGTTGGTCTTTTAGTTCCAATCGCTCTCATATTCCAGTCTGTTATCTTTTGCATTCCGGTGTTCCCAGTGGTGTAGTCTAGGCCATACGTGGGTATACAGAGTATAACCACTAGAAGAGCTCAATAATTTCAGTACACTCACTAAAAAGTGCCCAATGATACATGACATATCATTAGCCACGTGTCATTGATATGTTAAATGGCAGTTAAACACTTCTGTAACAATCTGTATGCAGCGCTTGTTTATTACATTCACTTATTCAGCAAATTATTGTATAATTATTACCTAATACTTGAACACGTTTTGCTTTGATATAGTTTTATAAATTCTATAACATGTTTTTGATACAAAGTCAACTGTTGTACAAATTTTTGTTGTACATTTATTCAAATATAAGCATCAGAGAAATTTGGAAATGTTCAATATGCTTGAAAATGAAAATAAACTGATGATTAAATTGTACTAACTGGTGTACTTTGGTTTCTAAACACAATACGTATACCCACTACAAAATGTAGACTACACCACTGGGTGTTCCTGCCTATCCATGTCTTTCTCTCAATGTTCTTCTCTGTCCGTCTCTCTCATGCAAGTATTCCTGTCTGTCTCTCTCTGGTGTTTCGGAGTGTCTGTGGGGCAGGAGGCAGGGTGGGAGTGACGTTGACTCCTGAGGTTTTCCTTCTGTCTCATTTTCAAGCCGTGTCCACTGACTTCAGTGTGGTGGATCAGTGATTTGTAAGGTGAGTTGTGACCCCAGTTCTGTCCGAAGGTCTGTGCTCAGACAGTTTGTGCATCCTGATGTTGGTGAGGAGTTCCTGCTGTAAATATTCTCCCAGATTTTAACAAGAGTACTGCACAAGGCGCATCGTACGCTCCTCAACAAACAATTATACAGCAACTCAGAAATATATAGCAAAGGCCTTAAATAACACTTGACCCTTGATTTGTGATCATGACCTTGACCTTAGAGCTAGGGCAGTGGAAAGTGCATGGGATACTCCATCCAGTGATGATGCAGAAATACAGGTCCTTCTCAAAAAATTAGCATATTGTGATAAAGGTCATTATTTTCCATAATGTAATGATAAAAATGAAACTTTCATATATTTTAGATTCATTGCACGCCAACAAAAATATTTCAGGTCTTTTATTTTTTTAATACTGATGATTTTGGCATACAGCTCATGAAAACCCAAAATTCCTGTCTCAAAAAATTTGCACATCATGAAAAGGTTCTCTAAACCAGTGTTTTTCAACCACTGTGCCTAGGCACACTAGTGTGCCGCGAGTGATCGTCAGGTGTGCCTTGGAAATTATCAACCCCCCCCCCTTTCTACAACCTCTTTAAATTTAAGACCACATTGTTGTGGTACTGTTCGGGTGTATTTTTGAAGACATGTTAAGTGCAATTTGAAATAAGAAATATAAAATATGATAAAAATACATTTTTGTGTTTATTTCATTCCTATTCAAGACACTTTGATAAGAATGACTATATATTTAATATAGGCAGATACAGAGTTCTTTGTTTACAATTTTGGTTGGTGGTGTGCCTCGGGATTTTTTTTTTCAATGAAAACACTGTGCCTTGGCTCAAAAAAGGTTGAAAAACACTGCTCTAAACGAGCTATTAAACTAATCATCCGAATCAACGAATTAACTAAACACCTGCAAAAGATTCCTGAGGCTTTTAAAAACTCCCAGCCTGGTTCATTACTCAAAACCGCAATCATGGGTAAGACTGCCGACCTGACTGCTGTCCAGAAGGCCATCATAATAATAATAATAATGTCTTTTCCTGTCATCTGCGTATGTTTCCCATACACAGACGAAATTCGTCTCTGCATTTAACCCAACCACCTACCAGGTGGTGCAGTGAGCAGCCCGAAAGCGCCCGGGGAGCTGGAGAAATAGGTGTGCACTCATAGACACCCCAAGGTGGGTAGTGGCCGGGGCGCAAACCCGCGTCCTTCGGGTCCCAAGTCAAAAGCCCTGCCACTAGACCATCTTTGACACCCTCAAGCAAGAGGGTAAGACACAGAAAGAAATTTCTGAACGAATAGGCTGTTCCCAGAGTGCTGTATCAAGGCACCCCAGTGGGAAGTCTGTGGGAAAGTGTGGCAGAAAACGCTGCACAACGAGGTGACCGGACCCTGAGGAAGATTGTGGAGAAGGGCCGATTCCAGAGCCACGTGCACAGGCGTGTGCAGGAAATGGGCTACAGGTGCCGCATTCCCCAGGTCAAGCCACTTTTGAACCAGAAACAGCGGCAGAAGCGCCTGACCTGGGCTACAGAGAAGCAGCACTGGACTGTTGCTCAGTGGTCCAAAGTACTTTTTTCGGATGAAAGCAAAGTTTGCATGTCATTCGGAAATCAAGGTGCCAGAGTCTGGAGGAAGACTGGGGAGAAGGAAATGCCAAAATGCCAGAAGTCCAGTGTCAAGTACCCACAGTCAGTGATGGTCTGGGGTGCCATGTCAGCTGCTGGTGTTGGTCCACTGTGTTTTATCAAGGGCAGGGTCAATGCAGCTAGCTATCAGGAGATTTTGGAGCACTTCATGCTTCCATCTGCTGAAAAGCTTTATGGAGATGAAGATTTCATTTTTCAGCACGACCTGGCACCTGCTCACAGTGCCAAAACCACTGGTAAATGGTTTACTGACCATGGTATTACTGTGCTCAATTGGCCTGCCAACTCTCCTGACCTGAACCCCATAGAGAATCTGTGGGATATTGTGAAGAGAAAGTTGAGAGACGCAAGACCCAACACTCTGGATGAGCTTAAGGCCGCTATCGAAGCATCCTGGGCCTCCATAACACCTCAGCAGTGCCACAGGCTGATTGCCTCCATGCCACGCTGCATTGAAGCAGTCATTTCTGCAAAAGGATTCCCGACCAAGTATTGAGTGCATAACTGAACATAATTATTTGAAGGTTGACTTTTTTTGTATTAAAAACACTTTTCTTTTATTGGTCGGATGAAATATGCTAATTTTTTGAGACAGGAATTTTGGGTTTTCATGAGCTGTATGCCAAAATCATCAGTATTAAAACAATAAAAGACCTGAAATATTTCAGTTGGTGTGCAATGAATCTAAAACATATGAAAGTTTCATTTTTATAATTACATTATGGAAAATACTGACCTTTATCAGAATATGCAAATTTTTTTAGAAGGACCTGTACATGAAGTTTTGTCGGATTATCTTAAATTATCAGGTTATGGGCAAGACAAAAGAATGGTTACATCCAAATGGAGACTATGGTACACCATAATACATCTGTCTTTAGACAGGAGAAGTGGTGGACACACAACTAACCAAAAAGTTAGCTTTGCTAACCGCTAATTTGTTAAATAAAAAATTGTTTCATTAATGCTAAAATGCTAAACAAAAAACAAAAACAAAAAAAGCGGATGCTAACTCTAAAGCACTAACTTTTATCATCCACTGCTGTCGCTGACACGGTAACACTGTCAGTAATGTGACAACGTTGTAAGTGAACACATCTCAAAACAGTTCATACATCACAAGCGTCCAAGTCCCGTTCAGAGAATTGCTTTCAGAAACAAAACTGGTCCATCAGAATCAAAGAGGCGAAGCAGTACTCTGCTGTGCTGAAACAGAGTGATGCATTCAATGTGTGTCGGACGTCTCCCTCGTGTCATTTACTTAACTCACTTAACAATCCTCTTTGTGGTTAACGACTTTTACAGTATAAACTAACTACAAAGTTGCTGAGTCATCATCAATATTCTCTCAATAATAAAATTGTATTAAATAACTTTTTCTGATGCTGAGAAGCTCGTCCATGCTTTTGTCTCCTCCAGGCTCGACTACTGCAACTCCCTGTTTATTGGAATCCCTGGTAAATACCTTCAGAGCTTCAATATATTCAAAACAGTGCAGCAAGGATTTTGTTGAGAGTTCGTAAATTTGAACATATTACGCCCATTCTCCATAACCTTCATTGGCTTCCTGTCACCTACAGAATTCAGTACAAAACTGCTCTCATTACACATCAATGCTTACACGGAACTTCACCAGATTATCTAAAGGACATTCTTGTTCCATATTCATCCACCCGGTCTCTGCGGTCACAGGACAGTAATCTCCTTCACATTCCGAGAACCAAATTAAGGACCATGGGAGACCGGGCTTTCAGTGTGGCTGCCCCCCGCCTGTGGAACTCTCTTCCTGACTGCCTGAGAGCCCCACAGTCACTGGTTGACTTTAAGAGCGGCTTGAAGACCTTTCTTTTTAACCGAGCATACTCTGCCTCCTCATGATTCTATCTTTGATCTTAGTTGATACTGTTATTGATTTTACTTGTTTTATCACTTGTTTTATTGACATTTAATTTTGTTGCACTTTGTAGCACTTTGAGATTTTCATTAATGAAAAGTGCGTTATAAATTAAATTCATTATTATTATTATTAAAGCTGCACTATGTAACTTTGTAATGCAGTCTGTAACTTTTCTAACAATATATTTTTAACATATTTCTTCACTCTGTCACTATCTACTGACAGACTGATGTTAGACAAAGTAATCTCTGAAAAAAACTATAGTCCCCTTGCTTCTCTATCAGCATTTATAAAAACACTAAAAACACAGAGTGACCCGTCCTTAACCAGCCAATAAAAACAGAGCTTGAATTTGAATCAGCCAATAAAAACAGAGCTTGAATTTGAATTTCAGCAGAGCCTCCCCCTCAGAGCCATATATGGCTCTGAGGGGGAGGGATCAGAATGCTTTGCCTGTTGAAACTTTTTCTAAGTTCTGCACTCTACAGAAAGTTACACATAGCACCTTTAAATTAAAGATGCATGAAATGCGTGAGAGTCACATCCCAGAGACAGTGTGAGCGTTGTAAAGCATGCTGGGTAGAAACTGTGTGTGCAATCTAAAAAAGCTAAGTCTGGTCCTCTGGACATTCAAAAAACAAAACAAAAAAGTAGAAACGTTTCGTCTTTCGTCCGAAAGACTTCTTCAGTCTGAGATGCTGTATTCAGCTCAGCCTTATAAATAGCACCCGCTCACAGAGGATCAACCAGTTTGCTATTGAACATGCATCAGGGTGTGTGTGCAATGTTTCTGACTCTTTACGATGCTTATGAGTGTGAAAAGTTTTTTTTCTTCTTATGTTCCTGTTCTGGTTTGGCTTCAATGTTAAAGTCTCTGTGATCGACTGTAAACTGACACCTGTCAGGGTTTTACTCTAGGACTGGAATGAACCCACAGTGCAGGCAGGACTCGGGAGGCAGGACGTAAAAAAACAATACTTTTAATAAATAACAAAAAGTGGCTGACGGGGCAGCAAAACTTACATTACAAGGAGCAGACTTGGAAACAGGCTTGGAACAGGACTCGGAAACAGGACAAGGACTGTTCCCAACGAAGACGAGCAGACAAAGGACAAGACTCTCAGAAGAACTTATATACACAGACGGGACATGAGACACAGGTGATGATAATCAGACTAATTAAAGCATAACACTAGGGAGGACAAGGAAGAAACTGATCAGACTGAACACAAAACACCTGAGGAGTAATTAACTAAGAACACAAATCAGGACCAGATAACAAATTAAACATGTTGCATGAATAATATCTAAACTGAAGCATAGGAGCAGGACTAGAGAATTAACTAAACATGTACGTAACAACTAAAGCACAGGAGCAGGACTGGTTGACAGGAGACCAAAACAAGGAGAACAGACAAGGAAGGGCCAGCAGAGGGTGCCATCCTTACAGTACCCTCC
>JBBPBX010036882.1:11918-22193 GCA_038048925.1 Garcialebias charrua | reverse complement strand
AAGTCTTTGCTATTTTACGCTGGGTAACACCATTCTGGTATTGCTGCACTATCTTTCTGCGCAACAATGGTGGAATTGGTGATCCTCTTACCATCTTGGCTTCTGAGAGACACTGACACTCTGAGAAGCTCTTTTTATACCCAATCATGTTGTCAATTGACCTAATTAGTGTTAATTGGTCTTCCAGCTGTTCGTTATATGCTCAATTTCCTTTTTCCAGCCACTTATTGCTACTTGTCCCAACTTTTTTGGGATTTGTTGACACTGTGAAATTTTGAATCAACATATTTTTCCTTTAAAATGTTACATTTACTCAGATTAAACTTTTGATCTGTCATCTATGTTCTATTACGAATAAAATATTGACATTTGCCATCTCCACATCATTGCATTCAGTTTTTATTCACAATTTGTTTAGTGTCCCAACTTTTTTTGTTTGTAAAACTGCAGCCTGACGCCCCAGAATAGATTCACGTTAACATGTTTCCTGTACGATGGCTCACACAGATCGACTGAATTCAGTGTCAGTGTAAAAGGTGGGAGTGAACGCACAGCAAAGCAGAAAATAATGTGCCGACTTGCACTCCCATTTTTTTTTTTTACCTTATTGATCGTCAGCTCCTCCAGTTTTCCATTTAAAAAATCTGTTTAAAGTGTAAAAAGCTCTTATGTAAGCCTATAAAAGGCAGATCTGTGATGATTCTCACATGGTTAGTGTGAGGGTGAAAAAACTTCACATGACAAAGTTTAACTTGAGCTGAAAGAGGAAAAATAGTGTTTTTCAGGCAGATTTGTGTCTTTGTTAATAACAGATGGCACTAAAATCATTAAAATAACATTTAATTTACATTTCACTTACTGCTTGGATAGAAAAGCTTTCGTATCAGTCTCTTGATTTACAGTTCACGATTGACAAACTACACTCAAAAATGCATGCGGCTGAGTAAACGCATCCCGTTTTTGAACGTGTACCTTCCATGGCCGACGAATCCCCTTAAAGAAGTCGGGCATCCACATGGGCAGCACCACTGCTTCCCTCAGCAGCTTCTTGGCATCTTCCAGATCAGCAATGTCTTCCCTGCAGCCCATTGAGAGAAATCAGCAAGCAGCACGAAAAAAAAAATCTGCATACTGTATAAGGAGGTGCGTGTGCCACCGTACCAGTGCACATTAGGGTTACGAGATACTATATCTCTCTCCAGAGAGTCCACCAAGTCATTGTCATATCCTGTGCCATCAAACTTCTTCTGTTCTGGATCTCCCTGTGCATCCACCTTCTTACCCTGCAGGGGGAGAAAGCATACAAATAATAAGCTATCGACCATATCAGCTCATATTTCTCTCTATCCAGCTGTCTGACCTTGTCGTCTTTGGCTTTTGCGCCTCGAGCATCTCTGATCCCTGCCGCTTTAGGGTTGGCCTGAGCGCGAACACCCTGTCCTGCACCTCTGTGCTGCAGACCAGGAGAGTCCTTCTTCTGCTGCAGCTTTGCACCACTGTTAGGCCGCTTCACCACAACAGGATTCCTGCAAAGACAATAAGAAAAAGATCTGCTAATGGGTAAGAGTTGCAACACGAATCTAGAGGAAACATTTCCCGATAGGCCAACAGTGTTAGTGTAACAAAATCACATAAGTTCCTACAATTTTAAGCCAGCTCTGCTAGTTCTCTGTAGAGGTTTTGTGTTTGTGCACGTTGAACTTGAAGAGATAAAAGTGATTCTGTAAATATGACTCTGGAGTTCAAAGTGTTTTTTTTTCTAGCAATTTTGCTCTACTGAGTTAGGCAGCACTATTAACAATGTGCTCTAATGAAACAGCTGATCAGAGTTAAAAAATGATCTGCATCACAGCTGGTCCCTGAGGACTGGGAACATGGTAAAATACAGAGTTTGATCCCTGATTTTTAATGGATGAAGTAGGAATGGGACAAAACAGTTTATTTTGTTTACAGACATTTTTTCTGCTTATATTTGCATAATTGTCTAGAATTTCTGACATAATCTTCAGACTTAAATACAAAATAATTGTATTTAAGTCTAGAAATAAAAATACAGGTAATCATAATTCCAAATTGGTGTATTTACAACACAATTGAATAAAAGCTCTTTAATAAATATTGTGCAGCAGACTTATACAAAATGTATATTTAGAATACATTCTGTTCTCACACAAAAACTTTAAATTATATTTTAATGTTCCTGATTCACTGACTAATAGTAATAACTATAAATCTATGAAGTGTAGGTGTTAGGAGCTACACCCACCTGTGTTCTACTGGGTTGGGTGGGGGCCATACAGCTGGATCCTCGGGTTGCTGCTCCAGCTGAGGGACAGGGCTGTCAACAGACTTCTCAGACTTAAAGCTCTCCAGGGTTCCCACAATGCCTTTCACCTGCTCATATTCCACAGTCAGTTCCTGCTTGAGCTGCTCAAACGCAGAATAAAAGAAAGCAACAATGAATTTTGGCCAAACAAGCTGCAACTGATGTGCAGAAAGAAACCACAAAGGGTTTGAAGTTGCACTCTGATGTTCTAAAGCGTGAGATTTAATTTACGGACACAATGAATGAAATGTGGGCACAAACAAATTTCAGAATAAATGAAACTTTGAGAATTGATACTTTCTCCATTTTTTCATTCAACCTTTATTTAGTCAGGTAAATCTTATTGAGCCTCATGGCTCATTTACGAAAGCGACCTGCTAAAACTAAAGAACGATGAACAGCAATGGTAGAATTTCCTTAAACAATAAACAATAGAAAACAAAAGAGAAAAAAACAAAAGAGAGAAATACTTTTTTTTTTTAAACAAAGTATCAAAAAACTAGCAAAACATTATAAGGTAGACGTATAAAATCAAAGACAGGAACAAATCTGCATTGGTTTTTGCCAGGATTCATACAGATTCTGAAAACCATTTAGAGAAGTCAAGGTCGAGAGCTTCAGATCTTTTTGTAAGATATTCCATGAAGCAGGAGCGGAGTAGGAGAAGGCCCTTTTTCCAAGTTCAGTCCTCACTGACGGAACACTGCAGGTAATCATGTCCTGAGAGCGCACACTGTAGCTGCACTCACGCAAAGACATGTAGGAGGAGATGTATGAGGGCAGCAGACCAAGAAGTGATTTAAAGATGAAAATGTACCAGTGGAAGAGTCTGCGTGAGGTTAATGATGTCCAGTTAACCAGTGAATACAGGGTGCAGTGGTGGGTACGATAATCACAACCAGTTATGAATCTTAGTGCACCATGATAGACAACATCCAACATCCGCAGGGTGCTTGTAGGAGCATTCATGTAGAGAATGTCACCGTAATCAATGGAGGGAAGGAAAGTCACAGATACAAGGCGTTTCCTAACATTCAGTGTTAGGCATGATCTGTTTCTGAAAAAGAAACCCA
Organism: Garcialebias charrua; assembly: GCA_038048925.1. NCBI lineage: Eukaryota > Metazoa > Chordata > Actinopteri > Cyprinodontiformes > Rivulidae > Garcialebias > Garcialebias charrua. The sequence continues at coordinate 18,794 of JBBPBX010036882.1, read as the reverse complement.
GTTTAACTTTCAATTTCTTCACTAGGTTTTCCACGTGGAGTTTAAAAGAGAGATGTGAATCGACCAGTATACCCAGATATTTATAGGAATCAACAAACTCAATAGGGACACCATTTGAGGATAAAATCAGAGGAAGATCTGTTGGAACCGCCTTCCTACTTGAAAAAAACATCCCTTTTGTTTTATCAGCATTTAGGACAAGTTTGAGACGGAACAAATCTGACTGGATGATGTCAAAAGCGGATTGCAGTAACTGGAAAGCCTTAGCTACTGTTTTAGCTCGGCAGTAAACAACTGTATCATCAGCATAGAAATGTAAGGATGCATCAGGGATGCAGTGACCTACATTAGCTATGTAGATTGTAAAGAGAGTTGGTCCTAAAACTGAGCCTTGTGGTACACCATTTTTAACTGTTAAATAGCTGGAAGAAGTACCGTTATGTTGAACACATTGCCTCCGATTGGAAAGATAGTTAGAAAACCAACCGATGGTGTGATCAGAGAAACCTATTTCTGAGAGCTTATGACACAGGATGTTATGATCCACAGTGTCAAAAGCTTTAGACAGATCTAAGAAAAGTGCAGCACAATAATCCTTAGCATCCAATGCTTCAACAACATCATTCAGAACCTTCAGAGAAGCAGTTGTTGTGCTGTGTTTTTTCCTGAAACCAGATTGATGGAGAGGTAAGATGTTAAATGAGTCCAGATAATTTTTGATCTGAGAGTTTATCAGTTTTTCTAGAACCTTGGCTAAGATGCAGAGTTTAGAGATCGGTCGATAATTGTTCAGTGAGGTGGGGTCACCTCCCTTCAGCAAAGGAAGAACAAAGGCTGTTTTCCAAGCATCCGGAATGGTGTTTTGGCTTATGGACAGATTAAAGATGTGGGTCACAGGGACTGTGATGATATGAGCAGCCAGCCTTAAGAAATAAGGTGGAAGTTCATCTGGACCTGCAGATTTTTTTGGATCAAGATCATTTAACAGTTTATTTACCTCACTGACTGAGAACGGAGAAAAAGAGAAGGTGTGATTAACAGATGGTTGACTTGTAGGAGGGATTTGATTTGTAGAAGTTTGATTACCGTATTAGATGAAGTGGTTGATTTTCCATTTGTAACCATAAATATATCTAAATGACTTCATGGGCGCAGCAATTTTAGCATCAATACCCTCTAAATTCTTTTGGAGTGATCCTTCAGTAAAAATTCTGTATGAACACCTTTTATTTTCTAAAATTTCTGTGCTGTTGGTTGTGTGTTATGGGTCATTGACCAGATAAAATATTCAAAATGTTCTCCAAGACACTGCACTGTAAGTAAACTTCTCCTGTATCTGCTGCGGCTCTGCACCGTGTAAGCAGCACCATGCTATGCTGTGGTCAGGGCGTTTTCTTTTTATTTGTATAAATTTATCACCTCTAAAAAAACTACATTCTAAATAAGCTCCAATTTCTCTCTTACAGTTTTTAAAAAAAGGGATTTTTCTTTGCCGGCATAAACACAAAATTGACATTTTGTGCATCCTCCTTAGCCTTTCTCAAAAGATCTCCATGTTTTAGTGTCCAGCAACATAGGGTAGTTAAAAACCATCGATCCGGATTGTTCTTTGTCAACATGAAACTTCTCCTACTCTGCTCCTGCTTCCTGGTATATTTTACAAAAAGACTCATGCCTGGTACCCACTGCACAACTCGAAACGCGCCTGCCGTCCCCTTTTGGCCGCTTGACAGGGTCCCACCAAACCACTGAACACCGTCTGATGACGTACACTAGGGGGTAGCAGAGGGAGGGGGTGTAGCTCGTTTTCCGGGTTCAGTTGTTGTGTTAACTGCACCTCCGACGGTCTTTGATGAGATAAAACGTTTTTTTTTTTAGGTTTGGGGTGATATACACTGGAATAAAACAGCAGCCTGTCAGCAGCAACTGTAAAAATGTCACGTTTCTTACCGGAGTTTGGTTCCAGTTCACGGAGGCTCGATCCGGTGAGTTTAAAAAGTCCAAAAAAAGTACCGTTGTGGTTGTGTAATCAGATAGCAGAGGCTCTCTCGACTGTTTGCTGAACGCGTCGAGCCACCAGAGATCGAATTTTATGGCGTTGGCAGTTCGACGCGCGCGTGCGTGTGCAGGCTGCCCCCGCGCCGCTTCGATCACTTGATTCGCGCCGCTTCCCTGTTCGCCGTGACTCCACGCGTCTCCTCATAGACTTTGAATGTAAACCGGCCGCTTCAGCCGCCCGACAACGGGGCAGTGGGTAACAGGCATTAAAGCTCTCGGCCTTGACCTCTCTAAATGGTTTTAAGAATCTTGTTGGAATCCTGGCAAAAACCAATGCAGATATGTTCCTGTTACTGATTTTCTACATCTACCTTATAATGTTTTGATACTTTAATATTTTGTTTTAATTTGTAAAAAAAAAAAAAATCTGTATTTCTCTCTTATGTTTGTCTATTGTTGATTGTTTAAGGAAATTACTGTTATTGTCATCATTCTTTAGCTTGTAGCAGGTCGCCTTTGTAAATGAGTCCTCGAGGCTCAATGAGATTAACCTGACTAAATAAAGGTTGAATGAAACTTTCTCTACGTCTTGTGTGGCAAGTTTATTAAGGCCCTGTTTACACTGACACTTTGGGGGGAAACGGAGGTTTTGGGTAAGTTAGATGAAAAGTTTTGCGTTGACACAGATCTGCTCGAATCTCCCCCTTCCCTCATGACCCCCTCCTCCTTTCATGAATCCACTGTAGTTACCATGCCGGGTCATTAGTTGGCGCTGTGAATTTTTGAACCTTCACCCACTGCGCATGCGTGCTGCCTCACTCTGCTGGCAGACTGCTGTGTTCTTCTGGGCTAAACGTTGAGCTAACAACAAGTTAAAGCTGATTTTGGATAATAGTCGACAGATTTGACACCAAGTGGGACTCTCTTCATCTAACAAGCTGCACACCAGACGCTGAGTGGACTGTGGACCAGAACCGAGTGACAATGAGGATGATGTCGGACTTTACTCCGTGAAAAACATGACTTACAGCAGGTAAATCAACGTTCTTAATATAATGTTTGCTTGTGTTTACTTTGATCACACAACAACTGAGTTTTTATTTTTATTTTTTTCTGCCAGGTGGAGAAGCTGTCGTTTCAACAGGCAGACCGGTTCTGATGGGGTCCAGATGAAAACACAGCAAGAGTCCAGTTCATTAATGTATTTAAAGTTCAGTTAACGTATTTTAATGGTGTTCAGTTAAATTCTCAGTGTTTGTGTGACATACAGTTTGTGGTGTTGAATAAATAAATAAAAAAGAAACCTGGTGTCTTCATTTTCACAGCATGTTACGCATTGTTTAAATAACGTAACGAGTACGGATAGATACTGTAGTCCAGATTAATTTATATATCTCCCACGCTAACATAAACCACTATGCAAAATTATTTTCCACCACTATTTTCCACCACTATGCAAAAAAAACCCAACTCAGGACAGTGTTAGTTTTACTATTTTATGCTTATGTCTATTATTACAGTATATGTTTCAGTGTTTCAATGTTTAGATGTTTACTGTTGCACCGAGGGACTGAGAGAAACGCAATTTCGGTCCTGTGTATGTCCTGTACAGTACATATTGCAGATCTGACAATAAAGTTGACTTTGACTTTGATAAATAATGTTTATTATTGTTAAACTGTTATTATATAGCACAGATTTTGCAGCGTGACACGTGAAATGTCCTCCTGCCCTGACTGTCCGTGCGTGCTGCGCGCATGTGTTGAAACAAAAGATTAGCAGGAGATGTTTACATTATCAACGGGGGGTCAGCGAAAAAGATCCACCCTGAGAGGTGGATCAGAAAACCATCGGAGTCAAAGATGGGGGCTAGTGGACTCGTGTCAACGATAAGCAAAGACGCAGAGAGAAAGGAGCGGTTTCACTCAAAATACACGCCGTGTAAACAGGGCCTCAAACTGCTCACTAATCTTCACACGTGTCTCAGCGAGTTTCAACAAAGAGCCACAGATTGATCACCTCTTAACATTTTATACATAGTTCCCATGTGACGTCACATCTGTGGAATTTCCGGGTGGACCCTCCCTAGTAGAGGCAGCGCAGCAGTGACAGCGCAGTCTACTGGATGTGCATTTTTCACGTTGTTTTTTTTGTGTTAATTTCTAATTAATTGCAATGGTTACTTTGTGTTGGGTCAGTAGGTGTTCCAGTCAGGTAGACGTTTGGGCAACGCGCAGGTTTCACTTAATCAAAAAAAAAGTAAACGTGAAGGATTTATCTCATCGGAGGAGCTCACAGCTTCGCTCTCTGACTGCTCGGATCTGCTCTGGAAGACGTCGTGCTTTTGGCCGGTAAACAAAATATTCTACATAAATCATTTTGTGAAACAATGTCAGAACAATGTTAGAGTACAACTGTCTGTGTGTTAGAGCTGGGGTTTTTTTCTTCATTATTTAGCAACACGCACGTCTTGCTGTGGTTAGCTTAGCATCTCGCTAACGCGACAACGGCCTCACGGTCTCGCCGGAGACCGCCCCAGTGGGGGAAGGAGGACGGGAGCCAAGTCGTGCGGGCGACGCGTCGGTCCCATGGGACGTGCCCCCGCGGCCGCGACGGATCCACGCCGTTCGACCTGAGCTCGCCGCGAGCCTCCGTGCGACGGACCCTCCGCTCCAGATGCTAACGACATGCTAACTTCCAACACGGTAACACTCAAAGTGCTGGTCCTGGTCCGTGTTCAGCCTGGACTGTTTGTGCTGGCTGTGTGTTATTTTAGTTAAACCTTTATTTAGCTGGTTAGATATGATTGAGACAGTTTACACATCTTTTTTGGATTTAAAGCTGTGAAGCTCTGCGCTGTGAAGCCGGTGTGCGCTCCTCGTAGTAATTAAATAATTAATGATATCAGAGTAACTACTTGGTGACAAGTTGTCCGCTTCGTCTGCCATGATTTCTTTCTCCAACTCATTCAACTCCGACCACTGCCATTTTGCTCTTGTGCCTTGGTGAAGCTAGTAATGTATTTAGCTGTGGTAGCTCGAGTCTGTTTGTCCGCCATTTCTGCCTTTACGGGTGGCGAAAAACCCGGTATTGCGCAATACTCGCCACGTGTGTGGGAACTATGTACAGTATAGGCACTTGTGCTTGAGGCGGCTGTGGCTGAGTGGTTAGAGCAGTTCTCCTACAAGGCAATAGGTGGGGGTTCGAATCCACCAACAGTTGAAGTGTCCCTGGGCAAGACACTGAACCCTCATTATCTCCGATGCGTGACCCATCAGTGTATGAAAGTGATAAAGCTCCGATTGGTCTTTGTAGAGATCTAGTAGAATGGGTAAATGAGGCACAGATTGTTGTAAAGAGCTTTGAGTGTCTTGATAAGATAGAAAGGTGCTATACAAGTACAGTCCATTTGTAGCTACTAAGATTTGTTTGAGAACAACAAGAAAGAACCTTTAGACTTAAAGGTGGGTGGGGGGGCCACTCACCTGTTGCCATTTGACTTTCTGAGCTGGGTCTCTGAGGGCCTGCCAGTGCTTGTGGATCTGCTGCAGGACGCCCTGGTAGTACACCATGGAGGAGTCATAGTTCCCGAGCAGGGCATACTCACGGGCCCTCTTAGCGTTGTCGCACATTTCTGACAAATTCATCTCGAATAAAAGCAACAGAAAGAGCAGACAAACGAGCATTAACTGTATGAGAAGTGCAACAACGAGCAGGCTGGAGCTGGACGTTTAGAAAGCGAACGACTCGCTGCTATGATGCAGCAGATCAACTGCAACACCTGCTAGCATGCTCGTTAAGCTAGCCGCTGGGGTCAGCGATAGTGATTTATAACAAACGTTTAGACTGGTTTACCCCATAACAAAATAAACTCACCTGTTTAACATAGCTTATTTACTTGTTTACAGCCACTAGTATCGCAAACGTTAGCGTTATTCCTAGCTTGCAGCGGTCAGGCGGTGTTACACGGGCGACAGACAAAACAGACCGAGACACAAGCGAGTAAATCCTCCCAACATGCTATGGCAAAACAAAAAAGCTAAAAACGGCGACAACCGACCAACTGCGTGCTTTATACTTTGAAACATGAGAATAAACCCCCTACCTGCATATAAAGACCGTCATATACCGATAGGCACGTCTCTTCTGAATCAGCGGTCCAGTGTTGTGGAGTTACCATGGGCGCAGAACGCCGCGTGCAGACAGCCTGGCTCCCTTGCTGCTTTCACTTACGCACAAAAAGCTGGTAGAAATTACAATTCATCTCGTTGATGGAGGCTAAAAAAATTAATAAGCTGTTAGAATAGAAAAAATAATAATAATTCAATTTTTTATATATATGTGTGTGTGTTTGTGAAAATTACCTAATTATACTTTCTTTACGTATCGATTGAACGAATGTTTAGACTAGACTGAACAGCGACGAAGGCGTGGCAATTTTGACGCGAGTTTTTGAACGCATCATCAGAGCAAAACTTGGCCACTAGTCGTCGCTATAATTAGGTCAAAGATGGAAACCTGGAAACAGTTTATGGTCTGTTACAGTACATGTATTTGCTAATTAATAATTAATTAATCTTTTATAACAGATAAAGTTTAGTTACATTGTAATAAAGATGTAATTAATGACATATACATTTCAAATTCTTCCTCAAATATTGCCTTAACAGATAGACTAGGTTAAATAAAATAATTGTAATAATTATGCTAATATTAACTGGTAAAAATAAAGGCTGAATGAATTCAAGGTTCTTTATTGTCATTCGCATCACGTGGTATATGAAGTGGAACGAAATTGTGTACTCGAGGTCCGAGTTACGCCCAAAAATAGCAAAAATATAAAGTATAAAAAGGAACAGTACTGTGTATATATATATA
>JBBPBX010036882.1:0-11784 GCA_038048925.1 Garcialebias charrua | reverse complement strand
GAACCAAAATAGCAAAAATATAAAGTATATATATAAACAGTATACTGTATAAGGATTTAAGATATACGCTAAAAGAACGCTTAACGATCTAAAATATACGCTACAGCCACACACCAATAATGTAAAATAATATTAAACAGCAGTCCGAACATGAGTCCGTAATGAGTAGATTATGGTGAATAAACATTATAAATGAGTAGATTATGGTGAATAAACATTATACCTAACAATTTACCCATTTTTTAGAGCAATTTGGCTAATCTTTTTGTCAACAACTGCTTGACAAATCCACAGCCAACATTACATTTAATCACCAGAAAACCCAAACAGCCGCAAAAGATATGGATAAAAGTATTTTTTAATAGATTTGCAGCTTTACATGGTCAAAAAAGAAAAAACTAAAATAGTGCAAAGTTTTTGCATCAATGTACATTTAGAGTAATTATCAGCAAGAACTGACTTTTTTTTCACTTCACAGTTTGTAAGTGAATGCATCTTGTTTTATTTTCATTCAACCTTTATTTAGTCAGGTAAATCTCATTGAGCCTCGAGGGCTCATTTACAAAAGCGACCTGCTACAAACTAAAGAATGATGAACAGCAATGGTAGAATTTCCTTAAAACAAACAACAGAAGAAGAAAAAACATAGGAGAGAAATAGAAAGTGAAATGCAAAGTGTGAGGATCAGTTCCTCCAAATCCGAGGCCATGGTCTTGAGCCGGAAAAGGGTAGCATGCCCTCTCCGGGTCGGGGAGGAGGTCCTGCCCCAAGTGGAGGAGTTTAAGTATCTCGGGATCTTGTTCACGAATGAGGGAAAACTGGAGCGTGAGATCGATAGGCGGATAGGTGCAGCGTCCGCAGTGAAGCGGGCGCTGTACCGGTCTGTCGTGGTGAAGAGAGAGCTGAGTCAAAAGGCAAAGCTCTCAATTTACCGATCGATCTACGTTCCCACCCTCATCTATGGTCATGAGCTTTGGGTTGTGACCGAAAGAACAAGATCTCGGATACAAGCGGCTGAAATGAGTTTTCTCCGCAGGGTGTCTGGACTCTCCCTTAGAGATAGGGTGAGAAGCTCAGTCATCCGGGAGGGACTCGGAGTAGAGCCGCTGCTTCTCCACATCGAGAGGAGCCAGTTGAGGTGGCTCGGGCATCTGGTTAGGATGCCTCCTGGACGCCTCCCTGGTGAGGTGTTCCGGGCATGTCCCACCGGGAGGAGACCCAGAGGAAGACCCAGGACACGCTGGAGGGACTATGTTTCTCGGCTGGCCTGGGAACGCCTTGGGATTCCCCCAGAGGAGCTGCTCCAAGTGGCTGGGGAGAGGGAAGTCTGGGCCTCCCTACTTAGGCTGCTACCCCCGCGACCCGACCCCGGATAAGCGGAAGAAGATGGATGGATGGAAATGCAAAGTATCAAAACTAGCAAAACACCACAAGGTAGATGTACAAAATCAAAAACAGGAACATATCTGCATTGGTTTTTGCCAGGATTCCAAAAGATTCTTAAAACCATTTAGGGAGGTCAGGGTCGAGATCTTCAGATCTTTTTGTAAGATATTCCATGAAGCAGGAGCAGAGTAGGAGAAGACCCTTTTTCCAAGTTCAGTCCTCACTGACGGAACACTGCAGGTAATCATGTCCTGAGAGTGCACGCTGTAGCTGCACTCACGCAGAGGCATGTAGGAGGAGATGTATAGCAGACCAAGAAGTGATGAAAATGTACCAGTGGAAGAGTCTGTGTGAGGTTAATGATGTCCAGTTAACCAGTGAATACAGGGTGCAGTGGTGGGTACGATAATCACAGCCAGTTATGAATCTTGGTGAACCATGAAAAGAAGTTTTGAAAAGAAGTTGCGCGATTTGGATTTCGTCTCCAAAGACAGCTACATTGTACCACTTTTTTTTTATTATTGAGGTCTCTCACCATAAAGGCATGAGCATAAACAAGCTGACAAAACACATCAGCAAAACAAAACTTCTGCTGCAGTTTTTAAGTTTTTTTTTTTTTACAAAAATGTTACCGGTAAGTTGTATTTTTTTTGTTTTTTGTTTTTATCACCACAAGCTAAATTAATGTTCCTAATTTTTTTACTCTGTTTTGTTATTCTTTAGTTGGTGTGTAATTCTGTAAGACGGACAATGACTGAGATGAGTGCATATCATTTATAAACTATCATTGACTAAAGTGCAAATACTTGGCATCCCTCTACGCCCCTTTTACAGAAATCCTGGTTGAACATTGTGAAAACTTGCATGTTTACACTGACTATCCACATGTCAGATAAGACAGAAAACATTTCAGAATCACAGGAGGCGTCTGTTCTTATTTTTAAACTAAATTGTTCAACATTGCCTTTTCAGCTATTACTCCTGATGGGTGCAGCAGTCTCTGTGCACACTTTTGAGTTCATCTATACAAGACACAGGTAACCTCAGCATTGACAAAATCCTCCTTCCTGATCTTGCTGGTTCCACAGTTCCCTGAGACTGCTCTCACTCGGCTGCTTTAGTCTCAGAGGCTTGTGACTCTTTAGCCTATAAGCTAAAGTCAGAAAGATGGCATCAATGTGCTCCTTCTCAGCCGGGTCCTTGGCCGAAGTCCCAAACAGGGGGAAGTCATAGCGGTCAGCGAGGCATTGGGCAACCGATGTGGGCACTTGCCGACTTTCCCTCAGGTCACACTTATTTCCCACCAGGATACGAGGGACCAGGGGCCCAACAGAATGTTGGCTGCACTCGTCAATCCACTCAGGAATGCTCTCCAAGGAAGTGAGGTCGGTCATGTCATACACAAAGATGACGTAGAGAGAAGGAAAAAACCTCGAGGTTAGGTAAAAGAGGGCTAGCTTTCGCTAACCAGTGCCGCTGCTGTGGCGCAGAGATAAGCGGGCGGCACATATGCTTGAGGCTTTCGCCTCTCCACAGGCATTGCGGGTTCACGTCCCGGACCAGACAAGCTCCTTTCTGTGGTGTCTCCCCCCCTCTCTATCTCCCTCTCCAATAAAGGCCACTAGTGCCCAGAAAATGTAAAAAAAAAAAAAATATATATAAATAAATAAAAAGCTTTCGCTAACCCAGCAGTACGAAGGAAATTTCTCTGTGCGCCCAGGGTAGGGAGCGAGCTCACCTCCAGTCGAGCGATGCAGTCACAGAGAGTGTCCAACGAAGTTCAGGTGTAAGCGAGGTGAAGGGCATAAAGAGGAAGGTAAAGACAAAGAGGGCGGGGCCTCTTTGCTGACGCCCACCTGCCTAAAAAGGCGTGAATGTTTTACTTCAGGTGAACCGCGCGGCGGCGCAATTCCCATAGTCATATGTTGCACTGAGTGACACCCAGAGGTGGGTAGGAACGCGTTACATTTACTCCGTTACATTTACTTAAGTAACTTTTTGAGAAAATTGTACTTGTGAGAGTAGTTTAAATGTGAAAGACTTATACTTTTACTTGAGTAAATTTTAGGGGAGGAAACTGCAACTTTTACTCCGTTACTATGGGCTTTCTGCCGATCGCTACCGTTACTTTTTGTTTAAAATATATAAAAACATTTGCGGCAAATTTATTGCGTTACTTATTGTCACCTGACATGTAACCAATCAAGTGAAGCCAACCAGTCACGTGACCACAACAAACTCTCCACGCAGCCGGCGCAGGCCAGTGACGTTGAGATTCTGGACTCGGTTTGAGATGAAACAAATAACAAATGTATTAGAGAATTAATAGTTAAAGAATGTATTAGTAAACCTGCTTCTATTTTCTTCTGGGATAATTTATTTAATGATATATGTTGGAAAGATGTTTGGTTGTTACCTAGAAAATACTTTATAACTAATAAGATTCGAGAAGTATCCCTAAAGATTCTGCATAAATGTTATCCTGTAAACTATATAATCTCCAAGTACCGTCCAAACGTAGACCCAATGTGTTCACTCTGCCACAGCTCTGAGGAGACCATCATCCATCTCTTCTGGGACTGTTCTCATACTCAGCTGTTCTGGAAAGACATTTTCATGTATGTAAATAGAAAGTTAGAAATTGACCTACCATTTGACGCTAAAATTATACTGTTTGGTTTCTTTTGTCCAAATATTTCAAGTGAGAAAGTTTTTGTTGTAAATTTAATACTACTCTTAGCCAAATTTTACATCCACAGTTGTAAATTCTCCTTGCTAAAACCTAGATTTATAGTGTTTTCTAATTATATTTCCTCTTACTTAGCTACTTTAAAGTACTGTACTAATGCCAAAGCTTTAAAAACTAAAACAATCTGTAACGAATTTCTGTTGTAAGCTGCCCAAGACACATTTTTGTTTTTGTTTATGTGCCTTTATTCTCTTTTGTGCTATGCATGCCTTAAGTCTCGAGCCTTGTTTGACATTGTAAGTTTTTTTTGTACTTGTTTTTTCTATAAAAATAAAAAAAAAAAAATAAATAAAAAAAAAAAATAAAAAAAAAAAGCGGTTTGAGAGAAAGACGTTCGGACGGTTCCTGAAAGAATGGCGACAGAAGCTGGCGAAGCGAATTCAGAGCACCCCTGGCCTCACATACGATCTATGTTCACCTTTCAGTCGTCTAAAAAGAACAGTTACATCATGCGCTGTCAGCTGTGTCTGCCAAAACTTGTAGATGTTTCAGCCTACATGAACTCGACGTCAAATTTGAGAAAACACGTTGCGGTAAGTTTACCTTTATTTTTTTCTTTTTGTGTGTGTAATGATGTCAGCTCTATTACAACAGCATGCATAACTTTAAAACTGTGTATGATGTGACTATTGAATGTTACGTGGTGTGTTACTAAAAACGTGTTCACACTCTGTGAGCACACATGAGCAAAATGCTAATGTAGCTAAAAACAAAAATATTAAAAAAACATAATGGTCTTTCTTGACTTTATTAAACAGAAATACTTGTTTTTATAAAACAAAATACCGATAGTCTGAGTTCATTACCGTAAACATAAATACTTTTGATAAAAAAATAAGGTATTTCTTGATTTCAATATCATAAATGAAGGTTGAATGAATAAAGAAATACTTGCTTTATATAAAAAATAGTGTCTTTACTTCACTAAACAAATAATATGTTTACAAAAAAGACTTGTAAAATGTTTATTTTGAAAATGTTTCAAGTGATCAATACGTTTGTATAGGCCAACTCTTTCAGGGATGAAGATGTTCACATCCTTGATAGAGAGGAACGATGGTTTGAGAGAGGAGTAAAGGAGGCCATCTTTGTGAAAAGAAACTGTCCATCATTAAACAGAGGTGGAGGCCTCCGGGTTCAACTGTCCCCCTCTTACAATGCTGTTATTGCTAGTATCACTCAGCCCTCTGTTATTGTTGTTATGCTAATTACGGTTGTTATGCTGCTCACAGAGGGCTGAGTGATGCAATAACAGCATTGTATGTGATAGTGTATCTCTCTCTCTCTCGATCGATCAAGAGTATGTAAGAATAATAATAATAATAGAAGAAAGCTTTTTTTGAACAAGTGGGTCTTCAGTCTGGTTTTGAACAGAGTCAGATCAGAGGTGGCACGCAGCTCAAGGGGGAGGCTGTTCCAGGCTTTTGGACCGGCAACAGAAAAGGACCGGTCTCCCCATTGTTTGTACCTTGAGAATGTGAAGAGCCACTCAGCTACTGTTGAATAGCAAGCAGCCATCAGTGACCTATACTTTGACGATCAAGGCTGATGCCCTCTGTTAACATGTGAATAGCTAGTTTCTGGAAGTCAGCAGTAACTGGTTAAACTACTATTTTACTGAGTTTTTGCCCTGGTAAAGACACGGGTCAAACAAGTTACCGGTAATCATAATAATTATTATTCCCTGATATATGCTCAATAATCCAGGTAGAAAAATCTAAAAAAGCTAAGTCTGGTCCTCTGGACATTAAAAAAACAAAACAAAGCTTTGTTTTGTTTTTTGAATGTCCAAAGGACCAGACTTAGCTTTTTTAAATAATAATTACCGGTATTATTAACTCAATGATTTGGCATGTCTTTGAAAATGTAATAGGTTTATCTGAAATGTTTGATGTGTGGATTATATATTATTATTTGTTTTATTTATTTATTTTTATTTTTTTGTGAACAGAGAATCCATCCGAACAGCTTGATGAAATATACTGAGTTGGTAGATTCCAACAAGAAGCGAAAATCCTCCTCTTCTAATGAGCCACCGATGAAGAGTGTGAAAATCACAGATTCCCTCATCTCTCCACGAGTAACACAGGCAAAGCTGGATAGGCTCATTGTAAATTTTGTCTGTGAAGCTAGCCAACCATTTTCTGTGGTTGAGGCACCATCCTTTAAGAACATAATTAAATCTCTTCATCCTAATTGCACTTTAATGACAAGAAAAACATTATGCTGTAGAATACAAGAAGCTGCAAAGAACTTGAAGAGCATAATCATTCAAAAGTTGAGCGCTGTGAACCATGTTGCCACCACAACAGACTGCTGGACTGCCAGACAGCGTAGTTATTTAGGTGTCACCTGTCACTGGATAGAACCTACCACACTAGAGAGGCAATCTGCTGCTTTGGCCTGTCAGCGTGTTAAAGGCTCACACACATTTGATGTCCTTGCTGCTGCATTAGAAGGAATACATTCTGAATATCAGATCAGGGAAAAGGTGACCAGAACAACAACTGACAGTGGCTCCAACTTCTTGAAAGCCTTTCGTTTGTATGGTGTGGATGAAAAAGAAGATAAAGATGTCACTAGACAAGAGGAGAAAGACTCCATCATGGACGAAGCATCAGAAGACGAAAGTGAGTCAGAGATGGATTATCACGATGTAGCTGCCATTCTGGATGATGACACCGGCCTTGAGTACCAACTTCCAAAACACCAAAAATGTGCATGCCATCTCCTGAATCTCATTTCAACAGTTGATGCCACTCGTGCAGAAGTGGGCCAGCATGAAACCTATAGAAGACTATCTCGATCTTCTTTTGCTAAATGTACTGCTCTGTGGAATAAAACAAGCAGGTCAAGCAAGGGGTTTGAAACTGTTGAACGTGAATGCAAGCTGCAGTTCCTCAGACCTAATCAAACCCGTTGGAACTCTGTGTACCTAGCTGTTGAAAGAGTGGTGCGCATTCACAAAGAACAGGGAGAATCTGCATTTCGCAATGTATGCACAGCATTGCAGATCAAGATGTAAGTTGGCTTCATGTTAATAAACACATTAAAAGTATTATTAAAATGATTAACTTTTATATTGTAAGTATGTGTTTACATGCACTGCACATTTAACATGTCAACAAAAATTACAATTCAGTTTTCATTTAAAGGTTGAATCCAGCTGAAATGGGATTTTTGGCTGAGTATGTTGCTGTGATGAAACCTGTTGCCATGGCCCTCAACATTCTTCAAGGAGAATCATCTGTGCACATGGGCTTCCTCCTGCCAACCCTACAGTTGCAAGACAAGCTGAAGAAGCTGGTATCATCTTGCAAAGTGTGTGCACCTCTCATCGATGCCCTGCTGGGTGGCATTCAGAAACGTTTTGCTGAGATGATGAAAGAACCTGAGCTCATCGCTGCAGCTATACTCCTACCTAAATTCAAAACAAACTGGACTACAGATGAGAACATCTTAAAATCTGGTAAATATAAAAACATCAGTGTGCGTGTGTGTGTGTGTGTGTGCACATTACAAAACATTACATACATGTACTTAGCCTGGTTAAAACCAGACCCTGTCCTTCACTTCGCTTCAGACAAGGGTCTGGACTTTCTCCATTGAAAATCAATTCTTGCTGGAGGCGTGGGCTCTGCTGATGGCTGCTCCCCCGTGGTCTTCTGAACTTGACTTCAGCTCCACCTCCTGCTGAATTTTCTCTCGCTCCGTTGTATATTCTGTGTTTATATGATAATTAAACGTCCTAATAAAATAAAATAAAACCATGGAGCGCTGGTCCAACACACCAGAAGACCAGGAAATCTGATGGGACTCGGGCAGCAACGTAAAACCTGACTTTAATTCTCTCGTGACAACCTGAAGCATTTCCTTGTTCATACACTCAGCGGAGGGTGAGGAGGAGAAGGAGGAGGGAGGAGGGAGCGATTACTTGACTTTTGGGGAAAAAAAACAAAAGAAAACTCCAGATAAGGGATTAAGAAGGGGAAATTAATAAATTTGTGTCACATATCAAACAGTCCTGCATCGCTTTGAATGAGAACATGCGGCTGCGCGCTGGGACAGATAGGTGGGGGCATTTCCTTATCAGCGGAGGGAGAGAAGGAGGAGGAGGAGGGAGCGAACACTTGACTTTTGGCCAAAAAAACAAAAGAAAACTCCAGATAAGGGATTAAGAAGGGGAAATTAATAAATTTGTGTCACATATCAAACAGTCCTGCATCGCTTTGAATGAGAACATGCGAATGCTCGCTGCTGGCTGCGCTGAGACAGGTGGGGGCGTGGGTTAGGGGCCAAAAACTCAGCCCCTTCTGTTCTCTGATTGGTCTGGTCAAAAATCTACCGGAGAAATCCTTGTCTATGGGATAAGTCCCAGACTGTGCAGTGAAGGGAAATGAGAATTGAGCGGAGCTGTGCAGGAAGGCGAGGGCCAGGCTAACATGTACTATAAATAATGCATAAGTGTACAGAAGTAATTCTTGACAAAAAATGTTTTTAAAGGTCTCAACTACATCAAGGATCACTTGGACACTAACACTGATGACAACAGCCCAAACAGCAGCCGCTCTGATGAAGAAGACTTCTTTGGATCCATTAAGACCAGCAAATCAGGAGAGCTGGAGAGGTATCTTTCATGTCCATCCACTGGAGGTATGGCTCTGTTACACTCCTTTCCTCAAATCAAGCGGTTGTCACTCAAAGTCAACACAAGTCTTCCAGCGTCTGCATCTTGTGAGAGACTCTTTAGTCATGCAGGACTCCTTTTTACTGCTAAGAGATCACAGCTTCACTGCAAAAACCTTGAGAGCCAGCTACTCTTAAAGCTCAACAGTCACATTATTGAATAATGTTTCACTGAGTTTATGTTGTCTATTGTTCTAAGTTCAAGAATACACAGTCCTTTGCTTGATGGAACGGTTTGGAGACTGAAGTAAAAAATGCAAAAACGATGATTACATGATCAAAACTGGACTATTGCAAAAATATAAATGAAATACTATTACTGTATATATGTTGCTTTGCAGTTCGATAGTTAGGTGAACTGTTTTTTTATTTCTCTTTTTTGTTAAATCGCTTAAAGATGACTGTTGTTTGATTTGATTGACTGTAAGAGGGGGTTATTACTAAATCCTTTTGGCTGGTATTGCCTTTGTGTTATCTATAACAATGTTCACTCTCATTAAAAGTTATGTTTCCTTGTAAATCCATTTGCATGTTATAATTTAATGACACGAGATGGTACTCCGCAGTTACTCACTACTTGAGTAGGTTATAATCAAAGTACTTTTTTACTTTTACTCAAGTAAATTTTTGGATGCCTACTCACTACTTTTACTTGAGTAATATTTGGTTCAAGTAACAATACTTTTACTTGAGTAAAAATTTTGAATACTCTACCCACCTCTGGTGACACCGACTGATAAAGGGAACTGAGTTAAACTGGGATTCTTTTTCTGAAACAGATCATGTCTAACACTGAATGCTAGGAAACGCCTTGTATCTGTGACTTTCCTTCCCTCCATTGATTATGGTGACATTCTCTACATGAACGATCCTACAAGCACCCTGCAGATGTTGTCATGGTGCACTAACTGGCTGTGATTATCATACCCACCACTGCACCCTGTATTCACTGGTTAACTGGACATCATTAACCTCACACAGACTCTTCCACTGGTACATTTTCATCTTTAAATCACTTCTTGGTCTGCTGCCCTCATACATCTCCTCCTACATGTCTTTGCGTGAGTGCAGCTACAGCGTGCACTCTCAGGACATGATTACCTGCAGTGTTCCGTCAGTGAGGACTGAACTTGGCAAAAGGGCCTTCTCCTACTCCGCTCCTGCTTCATGGAATATCTTACAAAAAGATCTGAAGCTCTCGACCTTGATTTCTCTAAATGGCTTTAAGAATCTGTTGGAATCCTGGCAAAAACCAATGCAGACATGTTCCTGTTTTTAGTTTTCTACATTTGCCTTATAATCTGTCTGTTTTGCTACTTTGACATATTTTCTTTTACTTGTTAAAACAAATTCTGTATGCCTCTCTTATGATTGTCTATTGTTGATTGTCAAAGGAAAGTCTATTGTTGCTGTTGTCATCGTTCTTTGTTTGTAGCAAGGTCTCTCTTGTAAATGAGTCCTCGAGGCTCAATGGGATTTAGGTTGAATGAATTTTAACCTATACTGGGAAATAGATTATTCTATAAAAAATCCAGAAAGCACATGTTTTATTTTTATTATTTATTTATTATTATTCTGTTCAAAAGATGTTACACCTGCAATTGTATTTGGTAACAGAACTCAAAGACTGAAATGAAACTACTTTGGAACTGACAAAATACAACACTAACAAAGAAAGCCATAAGAATGTGAGTTTATTGCTTTTGCACAATTTGTATGCTCGTTTGTAGCATCTTAAAAGTGAGTAAATTCTGCACTAGCTCAAGTACCTGGAATGATTTTTTCTTTAATAAATTAAAAATGAATAGTTTACTAAAGTGTTAAAAGAATTGCATAAAATAGAGAGAACTTTGTGATTGAGAACGAATGTAACAACTAAAGACAATAAGTAGCCATTGAAACAACACTTAATTGTAATTAAATATTTTTGTTTAAAACTTTTGTTAGATCATATTGAATACTGTCAGATGTGATGTGTTACTGAACAGACAATACAGTATATTGTGCTTGAACTTTACTCTAAACCAGTTTTTGCAACCTTGGGAGAAATAAACCTGGACATCAAACATAAGATTTTAAACATCTGTAAAAACAAAGTCAAAGTCAACTTTATTGTCAGAACTGCAATATGTACAGGACATACACAGGATTGAAATTGCGTTTCTTTCAGTCCCTCGGTGCAACAGTAACCATATAAACACTAAACACTAAAACATTTAATAAACATAAGCATAAAATAGTAAAAGTGTAACACTGTCCTGAGTTTTTTCATAGTAGTCAGAGTCAGAGTCAGAGAGAATTTATTGTCATTTGCACCGCATGTAGTACATGTGTTGAAAACGAGATTATGTACACAGGGTCCCAGTTACATTTATACATAGTATAAAAGTATGAAAATTTACACCAACACTGAAACACCAAACACCCCTAAAACACCAAACACCCAATGAACATAAGCATAAAATGAAATAATAAAAGTGTAATACTGTCCTGAGTTTTTGCATAGTAGTATAAAAAGTATATCTATAAAATAAACTGAAGGTTCTAGCATTGACATTTGCAAAGAGTGGCACAGCAGCATATGAGTTAATGTACACAGTATATGTATGAGGTAGTTGATGTTGGTATAGAGGCAAAGTGGCATATGCAGTAAGGCACATAAGGCACATTTGGCATCCTTAGATAAGGCTAGTCAGAGAATACTGTATATGTATCAGCAGTAGTGTAGATATAAAAGTAGTGTAAATGTAAACAGTAGTAATAAATGTAAAACAGTAGTAATAAATGTAAACCGTATTAATAAATGTAAACAGTGAATGTAAACAGTAGTATGACTATAGGCAGTAATGTAATACAAACATTAGTGCAAATATGAGAAGTAGTGCAAACTGAATGAGCACATGACCGAGAGTTTAGTGAATAACCCGTTTGATGACACAGAGTCCAGTGTTAAAAACTTTGTG